>JAVTVY010051464.1:0-265163 GCA_036873755.1 Hanleya hanleyi | reverse complement strand
TAGTTTAATACAATTTGCATGAAACTAACAGGTTCATTGAGTTACTTGAAGACAGCCTTCAACTACACTATTTCCTTCAAATAATACAATGTTTGTTCAAGAACATTTAGGCTGAAGCTAAGCGTAAGTAACAGTTCTGTATCATCAATCATCAAGCTATTACATGTATAAACATTTTCTCAGCTTGGCAAATGATTTTTCACTTTACTTTTCAGGTTTACGGTGTAGGAGAATTGACTATAATAATTAACGTACACCATCAAAATAAGACAAATACTTTGTTCAGATGACAAAATTTGAATTATTGGAAATTTGTGCAGAATACATTGATGTCGGATTTCCATTCAAAATTTTGAATCAACCAATCAAAGGCTTTAAATTGGAATATCCCATTATGCATTGTTTAAAACTCCAATGAATGATTATGTTCTAATAATCTGATCACTTAAAGTCTCACATTAGAACTAATTCCAATAAATATTCTGCTCCTATTCAGGTTTGACTGTTCAAAACTGGGTTGCTCTACAAGATACTCCAGTCCAAGTTTATTGTTTAATTGAGTTGAATGCTGGTCTGAAAGTGATTGTTTCTTTGAATATGTAACATATTTAACAAATTTGAAAAAGTTGGAAGCATCTCCAATGAAACGTCAGCAACACAGCAATAAAGAAGTTGTTATCCATAGAATAGCCTTGTGTTAAAAGTGATTAAACTATTAGAGAACTTACTGTTCTTGTGTTTTACTTGTACTTACTCAGTTTGACACTTCCATCCATGCCCAGCAGGATGTTGTCACTTTTAATATCTCGATGAATCACTTGGTTCTCGTGTAAAAATTCTAAAGCTTGTAAACACTGGATAAAAGAATTAAACAAAGAAATTTTTATTTTTTCATATATTGAAGATCATATATGAAGATATTTAACACTATTTTAAATTTAAATTTACTAAATTTAAAAAAATTCAAAACAGTACATTGTGTATTAAAGCAGTACTTTGCGTATTTGAAAAAGTTGAGAATATCTCCAACACCTGAGCTACAAAAGAGGTTGTTATCCATAAAATAACCTTGTGTTACACTACATTGTGGGTTCAGTAAAAAATGTTAAACATTGTCCAAAATCAAAATCTAGAAAAATGTGACAATTGGATAGGCAGATTTGATATCCTGGCTAACTTTCTGCTCCAAACACTGTCTGATAATGATGAAATTAGGAGAGAACTAAGGGCTGTTCCATTTAAAAAGGTATGAAAGGGGAGGAAGGCACTTAATATATTATTCTATGGGTCATGGGAGGAAATTCCCTTCAATCCATGTTACAACACTGGGAAGGCCAATAAAATTTCTATGGGTGGTGGGGTATAATTCAAAGCTGCCTTCCTCCCCTCCCATACCTTTTTAAATGGAACAGCCCTAAGTTTTTATAGGCATCAAGCTGAAATAAAATATGAATGTTCAAAAAAAGAGATTAGATTGATCTTACCTCTCTACATACGGCTGCTATTTGACCCTCATCCATACATGTTTCTGTTACCACATCAGTCAGGGAACCACCCGCTAAATATTCCATGACCACCTGTACAAGTAGGACAGCTTATCATTAGTCTTGAGACTAATTCAGGAGTAATGTATTCTTTATCTGACCCAAGGTCATCTCTTCATACTGGCGGCATCAGTTTCTAACTGCTTACCATAATTACAGTCATAGAATTTTCGTCAAAACTTGTCATATTTTAGTCATAAAACACATAAATTTGGGGATTCGAATTGAGCGTTTCATTTAATTTTGCCCCTGCAGGATTCCCGGTGGCAAAACAGGATTTCTATGGATCTATTACAGGAGGGAGAGTAAACAACCCAACAATCTGAAAGTGATGAACACAACACATTAAACACCTGTACAAACATTAAAATTCATATAACCAACCGATTTCTCTCAACCTAAAATCAAATCTTCTTTTACCCCGACTAAAAAGATTTTCTAAAGTAGCTGTTCGATAAAAAAAAATCCCTTGGATCTACGAAAAAAATTGCTAAACATACCCATAATTCCTCTCCGATGAGATAGCTGTCTAAATAGTTGACGATATTTGGGTTCTGGTTTTCTCTCATCACAAGGATTTCATTTATAATCAGCTCTTTTTTGGGCTGCTGTGATAAGTTCATAGTTTTGATGGCCACTTCTCTGCCCGTGGCCACTTCAATTGCTATATAAACTGTGCCGGAAGCCCTGAAAGTAGAAAAGTAGAACGATTATCATGAGGGTTCTCATAAAAATTAACATCAAATTTAATTTGACCTTGAAAAAAAAAGGTCACTGTCAGTCATCTTCAATAGGCTTCTGGTCCATCGCCAACTGACACTGCTGTATGGATTTTGAGAGTCTGGCTATAGTCAAAGAGATATCGTTGTAACACCAATGATGGAGAGACCGACCGACAGACAGACAATGTTGACGATGACAATATCCATTCGACCAAACTTGGCCAAGGGGTAATAATTGATGGTACAGTGTTCAATGGAGGAACAAATTTACTTTCTTTCATGATACACATGTATCTGGGACAAGTTCAGGTAACAGTAACTGTCACTCAAAATTTTAATGCGCCATGGTCTGAGTAAAATAGTTGAGAGAAATATTGCTCAAGTCTTTGTTTTGAGTTGAATATGTGACATTGCTTCTTCAACAAACCTGACATTTCTAATTAACCCCCTGTAAATCAGAATGAGATTAACCCCTCTTAATATAGAGATATCATGGGTTGATAGGTCATGGTATGTACCAGATCCTCTGATGGGGGTGATAGGTTAATGTCCTGTGTCTTATTTTCAGGCTTGCTTTAATGTGTAACTGTGGTACTTTCGCATGTTTACATCATATCCAAGATAATCTTCCAAATTATAGAATTTATACCCCGTTTCTTGTTTTACGACTTTAATTTTAACAATTTCAATGTTATTAATGTTATTATAGTGCACAGCACCACAAGCATGTCGGAACTTGTGATGTTATTATGGAACGATAAACCACGTCACAACGCAACATTGTTACCAAACTGTTCCATTCTCTGCATTGCTGCGACATCCTGCAGATGGTGCAGGATGCTCGACGTATGACAGCGTTAACATCATCTCTGACGTCAAAAGGGGCAGTGCAGATTTCTCTCCCACTGCCTTTGAATCCTCTATTAGACAGAATACAAGTGAACTGTTGGGGAAAAACTTTACTACGTTTTGTTATTCACATAGTTTTATTGAATATGACATACACTTTCACAAGGGCCACAGTTACACTTTTAAGTGTGAGCGAGAGATGAAAGTATTGTGTAAAACTGGAGTAAATAGCAGCAAAATTGTATCATATTTATTTGTGAGTACATGTATTTCATGCCATAAATAGATCACCGAATAATGACCTTACTGAAAACAATTAACACCAAAAATTCCTCTACTGAATATTTGTCCAATTTTTGTTTAGCTATCCTGACACTCGACCTCATTTCTCACAAACCCTCCATCAATGTCAGCCGCCAAACATTCTTGTACTTACCCTTGACCTATTTTTTCCATTTTTGTGTATTTTCGGTTGGGGTCACCTATTGAGACAATTGTCCGTAATTTTTCCAGGATCTCCTCATCTGTCATTTTCTTTTTCTTGGGTTTGTCCGTTTTGTTTCCGGCCACAGCACCATTAGGTTTGTCATCCGGTTCTATGGGTTTTGTGTACTACAATCATCAAAAGGAACCAATACAATACATTCAATTTCATTGGGTCAGGAGGCTACGCGGATCACTCAAGGTGGATCACTTACAATAGATTCTGTTTTATCGGGTTGGGTGGGGCACTGACAATAGATTTTGTCAGGTCTGATGGCTGTGAGCATGATAAGTGGGTCACTTAAAATAGATTTTGTTCTATTGGGTCGGGTTGGCCACTAACAATAGTATCATCTGGTGGCTATAAGTGGGTGACTTAACAAAAGATATTGTTTTATTGGGTCCGGTAGCTATAGGTGGGTCACTTACAATAGATTTTGTTTTATCGGGTGGCTAGTAGGCAGGGGACTTAAAATAGATTTTGTATTATCAGGTCAGGTGGGGCACATACAATATTGTTTGTTTTATTGGGTCTGGTGGCTATAGGTGGGTCACTTACAATAGATTTTGTTTTATCGGGTTGGGTGGTTAATAGGTGAAACACTTACAATAATTTTGTTTCATTGGGTCTAGTGGCTATAGGTGGGCCACTTACAATAGATTTTGTTTTACGGGTCGGGTGACTATAGCTGGGTCACCAACAATACATTGTTTTCTTGGTTTTGGGTGGCTATAATTGGGTAACAATGGATTTGATTTCATCAGATCGGGTGACTATACATGTGGTTGGGTCACAAGAGATGTGATCGGATCAGGTGGCGATAGGTGGGTCACTTCAAATAAATTTGATGAGGTCGGATGGCTACAGGTGGGTCACTACAATACATTTGATCAGATTGGACGGTGCCAGGTAGGTCACTTACAAAAGATTTAGTTTTATCGGGATGGGTGGCTATAGGTGGGATAGCTAAAATAGATTTGGTTTCATCAGATCAGGTGGCTATAAGAGGGTCACCCACAACAGACTGTTTTATCGGATTGGGTGGCTATAATTGGGTCACTTACAATAGATTTTGTTTGATCGGTTCAGGTCGGATGGCTATAGGCAGGTCAAAATAGATTTTGTTTTATCGGGGTCGGGTGGCTATAGGTGGGTCACTTACAATAGATTTGATTGGGTCAGGTAGCTATAGGTGATTCACTTACAATAGATTTTATTTTATCAGGGCGGGTGGCTACAGGTGGGTCACTTACAATAGATTTTGTTTTATCAGGGTGGGTGGCTATAGGTCGGTCACTTACAATAGATTTTGTTTTATCAGGGCGGGTGGCTATAGGTGGGTCACTTACAATAGATTTTGTTTTATCAGGGCGGGTGGCTATAGATGGGTCACTTACAATAGATTTTTTTTTATCAGGGCGGGTGGCTATAGGTGGGTCACTTACAATAGATTTTGTTTTATCAGGGCAAGTGGCTATAGGTGGGTCACTTACAATAGATTTTGTTTTATCTGGCTGGGGTGGCTATAGGTGGGTCACTTACAATAGATTTGATTGGGTCAGGTGGCTAGAGATGGGTCACTCACAATTTTGTTTTATCAGGGTGGGTGGCTATAGGTGGGTCACTTACAATAGATTTGATTGGGTCAGGTGGCTAGAGATGGGTCACTTACAATAGATTTTGTTTTATCAGGGCGGGTGGCTATAGGTGGGGGTGGCGCCTCCTCTTCCTCTTCATCTTCAGGTGTGGAAGGGGATGAAGACACATCTTGTTTTGATGGCTGTACATGAACAAGAAAGAACAATATAATTATAGGTAAACATTAGTTTATGCTTTAAAAATTTCAAATATTGAACACCAAGTGTACTTCTCACATGTATTTACTTTGTGGTAATCGTCTACTAACTTATACAATGTAGTACACGAGGCTCAAGATTTATTCAATATGGTGAATGCTCTGACAATTCAATCACCCTGCAGTAATCTCCCTATCAAAATTCAATCGCCCCCAATTTCAAGAACAAAATTCAACTGGTCGTTCAAATAAATTTGATTATCTCTATAAAATCTCTCAAATAACAAATAATGGATTATATTCATGTCAACCATTTTGTCAACATCCTGTTCTAATAAATTTGATCACCCTCAGAAATTATGGCGTGAAATTTAACTTCCTGCGATCGAATTATTAGAGCGATTACCATGCTAACATTCAGTAACCCAGAATATTGATTCAAATTTTGATCAGTCCATCCAATGAATTTAATCAACTCCTAAATTTAGAAGAAACTACATGTGTACATGCAGACAGATAATGTCCTGTTTTCGCATCAATTTGTCAACTTTGCGTTCTGCTAAATTTGATCATCCTGGTATTTTTCGGATAACAATTGCACTTCCTGTGATTAACTTCTTAGAACATTTGCCGTACTCAGTCAAGCAGGTTAATTTCAAACAGGTGATGGGACATGTTCACATCGGAATAATCTGATATACCTACCTCATGAATAATTAGGCCAGAGATTTGGGGCATTCCAATTGAATGGGGCAATTTTTTACTTTCGAAATTTCGATGAAAAAATTTGAAATCTGCCAACTGACGGAAAATTCCCATGCCCGTATAGACATACATGACAAAATGTGTTCTGTCCAATCAATCAGGTCTTTCAGGTTTGTGTAATGGACATATCCTTTTGATATTAACAGACTGGCTATATGGCTGTTCTTAATGAAGATACGTGTCAAAAGTATGATCTAAGAAGCCATGGTTAATCTCCAGGTTCTAAAATTGCAGTCAGACATTAGACATGTCTGACCAAACTTTGGCAATGTCTGAGCAGAGTAATATCCTGTCTATGTTTAAACAGTATGTCGGATCAATCTATTATCTTTGTCTCAGACATGCCTGTTCACACATGTACATGTGTCATATAAAAGTACTCACTGTGGCATTGATGAGGGCTGCAAATTTTTCTGACAGGTTACTTTGTATAGAATTAGCACCTGAAACAAAGAAAGCAACAGGTGTACTTTAGAACAATGAAACTTCTAATGAACTAAACCTGACAAAAGACAACAACTTGAGCAAGGGGATTAACATTTTTGAAGAATGAAAGACTTTCAAATAGGAGAGAAAACAATACTTTTACTGTTCTTTAACATGTTAAGGCCCTGTGATCTAATCTAGTCACATTGATAATCAGCCAAACATTTGAAGTAATATTACTAAAATAAGTGACATTTATAGATGTACAAACTCGTCAAGCTCATGGTATAATTAAGGGTTGACAACTGGAGGTATTATAATGAACTAAGAAATGTACTGTGAAATATAAATAAAACATTGAGTTGATGGGCCGTGAAATCCATATGGGAGCGGCCCTTAAACTACAATTTCAGTCAACCAACAGAGGTATTTGTTGTATAATAATTCGCTGCTGGGACATCTTTCGGACAGATTAAGGAATGACGTCCCAGCAGTAAATTAGTATATAAAAAGTACTGAATTGAAGGTTTTAAATGTAATTTTAACCAGAAAATATATTGAAATGGGAAAGATAAATCAACTCAAAATGGTTCCAGTCTCAGCGGTGCTGTTACCGTACCTTGACCTCTCACCAGAAAAATGTCATCTGGATATTGAGGACGAGGCTCAGTTCCCTGGGGACAGGGACTTCCACCCAGGGTACTGGATGTGTCTCATATGTATGTTTAGCAAGCCTAGAAATGGGGAAACAACAGCTGTTGTTGTTGCTGTCTAATTAGAGGCTAAAGAATAGAGCCTCTAATTAGACAGCAACAACAACAGCCCAGAGATAAACTTTTATATATGTAACCATCCCAGAAAAAAAACTTAAACCAGAAACACCAGTACTTGAACCAGAGAGACATGAGACAGAGGTTTGCATTACATAGGCTCCCATGATATAGCTAATGCATGTAACCCGAATTTTGAGATATAGTCCATGTAAGAGGAGATACCACTTTTCAACCTGACTTAACGGATGACCACTTGGATGACCACTTGGATGACCACTTGCCTATTTGCCATTATTGGGAATCCCGTAAATTCATAACACTTCGTCTTACACGACTGATATGCGCAAATCTTGTTCAGATAATCCAAAACATTACCATTTTTTCTGTATATTATTAGGGCTCCAAGCTGGAAGCCTACTATAATTGTTTTTTTAATTCAAATTTTTCTGCCAAATTTTATGTGGGTTTTATCAAACTTGTTTGATAAAAATCAGATACATTCCCATGAGTATGATGATTTATTTCTCACATCACAATAATTTGGCATCTAAATCTTGAAATATACTTAGCAAACATGTAAAGGTGTGATACATGTTTTGTATCACATATTTGCTTTTGGCGACTGTGACAAGAGAGAATCTATTCGCTTGTGGCCAGATAGAGAAGTTAAATGTTTCAATTTGCTGTAATAGAGAAGAGAGAAATTTTCTATGTTATATAATTATTACACTAACTGTGATAAGTGTGAGATAGATAGATGATAACTTACTAGAGGAAGACTTACTACTTGGCTTGGATATATTGAGCATGTATTTGGATTCTTTCTCCTCTTGGGTGGAGGTCTCGTAATACTTGAGGACGTCAAGCACTGCCTGTGGATTCTTCTTCTGCTCCATCTTGGAGATATTGGAATTCTGCAGGAGCTTCGCCCAAGACTCCGGCATTCCCTGAATATATCAAACACAGAACATTTCATGATGTATTTCAATGTACTCATCAGGGACAGCATGCTAAATGATTGGTCTTTTATGAAGACCAAACTACATGTAGCATATACAGATTATATTATCCCCCACAATCCAAATTCACGGTCGATCTTTCATGTAAGATCCTATTGTTCAGGCCTTTGCATTATAGAACAGCCTCCAATCTATACTCACTGATGTACCCAGACAAACTATTGTTCTCCTGTGTCTCAGAACACTTACATGCCCTTAATCCAAAGGCACTAACATGTACCCAGGCCTGCGAGTGGCTAACAGTGAAAATATAGGAGAAAATATAGGAGAAATATAGGAATTCTCCTAATAAAATATAGAAAAATATATAGGAAATAAAGGAGTGTACGACAGCTCACTACTACATTGTATGTTCCAAACTTGGTAGTTTTCTTGTGTTTAATTAAATGGTTTCCATTCCATTAAATGTGGTCATAGTGGTGGTGATTGAGGAGACTCGATCTGCTGTTTGGTTCAACAAAGAGATTGAAATGTTTTCATATTTGCCAAGCAAAGCGAGGCAAAATTTTTGTATGCAATGTATTTCCTCATGCCAATTTGACTCATTTCAGGGCATTTGTGAAAGTTTTCATGAGAAAAAGTCAAAATATAGAAAATATAATCTTGAGGTTTTGAGTAAAGTAAAGGAAAATAAAGGAATGATAGGATAATATAGGAAATATAGGAGGCAGTTGCAGGCCTGTGTACATGTACCTCATCTAAAACACTCAGCAACACAATCTTTGTAATTCAATTCTCACCCTGTGCACCCTAATTTCAAACCCATTTGAACTTCTCACTTGAAATCTACTGTACTTAGTAGCAGTCTCTCAGTTTGCAGGAGAGTGATCACGATCACTCTTTATCACTCTTCTATTGTTTTCTCCAGAAGAGCTTTTGATTACTCTCCTCGAAACAGCCAATACAATGGAGAGTGATATCTCGCATCACTCGCACAAAACAACATACAGGAGAGTGACCAACAGCGCTCACAGATATTACAAACTCTAGAGACTGCAGTGCGTAGTTAAACTTTACTCTACAATACCATTCAAAAGTCACTATACATGAACATCCTTCTTTAAAATTCACCCTGAACACCCAACATATAATTTGACATTTTTAAACATGTTGAAATTCAATCTAAACTGGACGTTCATGATGGTATTTGAGTCCAGTTTACTATGTTTACACCCTCCCTTGAAATTCACACATGACATTCGCTCATTTGAAATTAATTGCAAAAAATTACAAGGGTCCATATCAGGAATGTTCACCATAAATCATGTATATATGTGATAGATACATGAATATTGAAGGTGGAGAAGGAAAAATACTGACATATACCTGATGGAGACTGGAGGAATAATATCTATAAAATCTTGTCTGCATACACATTTAGAAAGACAGGTAAAAGCTCCCAAGTTAGAAATGTCACATGCCCATGTGCCATTCCACTAATCCTCTAACGTAAGCAACTGGCCAAACCTCGTCTTGTCCGATGAAATTTTTTTCAAGTTGTGGTTTGCTAAACAAATGCAATTGCATTTCCTCCATACAGTATTTAGGGGGGAGAAAAACACAATTCTTCTCAAAATATATAAACCACCATGCTGCTAACCACATTTGTTAGTACAGGTAAATATACAAATATATGGATGTATTAATGTAACAGATCTATGTTTCACGAGTGTGATGAGGTCATCGTAATCTCCACATGACGTTTGATTGTAATTTTGAGGAAATGTTACGTGTAAACAGGATGACAACAGACTAGTAGGACATGTTAGAGACACCTTATCCATACTTTAACCTGGTCACGGACAGACCGTGCTGGGAAGAACAGTCACACGACTGCTGTCACCATGGTATTCTAAACCTAACTTGTCTAGTCCACAAGAACAGAACATATCAGAAGCGATTGTCTAGTCTGTGAGAGCAGAACATATTAGGAGCGAATCCAGGGATTCGTAGAAGTTCAAAATTTGAGGGTTTTTTTTTTTTTTTTTTTTTACACAAATTGATTGATTTACTAAAATTGAGTATTTTTTTCTGGTTTGCAACCATGCATATTTAATACAGTTTACCAATTGTTCCATCCCATAAAATCATAGGCTAATATCAAGTCATGAAAACATGACTAAAGTATTTAGTACCTTTTGTACTTTGGTAAAAGACGGATTTTACCAAAAATCAGACCACAAAATGAGGATAAGATTCAGAAGAGATAAAAAAAATTGGGAAACACCATGTAATGAAAACTGATTTGATTCATGCTAAGATTTTGTAAGACAAGCTTGAATTTTGAAAAGTTTGTATCATGGATATCATGGAAATTGAACGACTCTAACTGCAATGTACAAGACTAATCTTTTCAAAGGTTTTATGGAGAGATATTTCTCAACAAAATTCATATTTTTTTTCAACTCATCTTCATAAGTACATGTAGGGTTAAATCTGGAACTATAAACAGAAATTGAATGTTGTGCTTTAACATAATTTCGCTGTAATATTGAAACTGTACTATGAACATCGCTTGTCACAAACCACCCAAAGTGGCGGTAGTGCAAATTGTCCAACAGCAAACATAATAATAATACTATTGAACACATGGTCTGTTGTACACAAAATCTGCTGTTCTCAATGTTGACATGCTCAAATTTGCTCTGTTGCGATCGTTAAATCTGGAAAAATCTACCATTTTTTTTTATAAGTGACAGAGTGATTGGGGAAAACCCGGAAGGAGAACCCAAAGTGAAGCTCGTTTTTGTTTTTGTCAACAATGAAGTCTAAAGGTTCCTGTTGAAATGCTTCACATGTACATGGTGACTCACTGAAAGCTATCCACTTGTTACAAATTGACTGTCCATATAGATTGGACATTGCATGCATAAACAAAACTTTGGGACTTTCCAAGTAGAGCATTATGACCATAAGTATTATTGGAACATACATGTATTTAGAATGCATTCTAATCACCCACGATCATGCCAGCCGAGATTTGCATATGTACACACCATGTTCTGCAGTGATTGTCTTTATAGGACAGAAAAAATCTTGTGCCAATGTGAAATCCCTGGGACAAAGTACAGTATATCCAAATTCCAAATATCATTTTAGAATTAAAATTTCTGAGGTTCATGGTAATATTTGAACATGTTTTTGCAAAATAAGATAGAAGGATATTCCTGGTCTCAGTTCATTTTTTTCTATTTTCAGGAATAAATGGTCTGGGTTTTGGTGGAATCAACCAAAACAGGGTTTCTAGCAGTTGCTGGATCAAGTTTTTCTACTTTTAAATTGCAGATAGTTTTACACAAATTACTGTCAATTTTCTTCTCCAAGATAATAAGCCCGAGATGAGGCTATGTGATACATTCATGTGTAGACTCAGCTTTTTTTTTAATTTGGCACCCTCAGGAGTTTTATAGCTGAATATTGGTTTCCTTGGGTGGATCATATAGATACCAGTATATCCCTAGATATGTCATGTGCATTTATGTCTGTAAAGTTTTGAAGAATATGAAATGCTGATACTTTCTGATGATACCCTTGTCCCAGACCCGTGTAATTTTGTGAAATTCGTGTAATTTTGTCCCAGAAATCCCAGACCCGTGTAATTTTGTCACCCGTGTAATTTTGTCCCAGACCCGTGTAATTTTGTCCCAGACCCGTGTAATTTTGTCCCAGACCCGTGTAATTTTGTCCCAGACCCGTGTAATTTTGTCCCAGACCCGTGTAATTTTTGTCCCAGACCCGTGTAATTTTGTCCCAGACCCGTGTAATTTGAACAGACCCGTGTAATTTTGTCCCAGACCCGTGTAATTTTGTTGTGTAGGAAGATCGTGTAATTTTGTCCCAGACCCGTGTAATTTTGTCCCAGACCCGTGTAATTTTTGTCCCAGACCCGTGTAATTTTGTCCCAGACCCGTGTAATTTTGTCCCAGACCCGTGTAATTTTGTCCCAGACCCTTTTGTCCCAGACCCGTGTAATTTTGTCCCAGACCCGTGTAATTTTGACCCGTGTAATTTTGTCCCAGACCCGTGTAATTTTGTCCCAGACCCGTGTAATTTTGTCCCAGACCCGTGTAATTTTGTCCCAGACCCGTGTAATTTTGTCCCAGACCCGTGTAATTTTGAATGCGACTAAATATCAACGATAACACTCACATATTAATAAATTTATTTCACTGCTCGTCAATTTTTATGTTGCTCTGGGAATTACCTCTCTCAATTGAATTTCGTGTTTAGTGACCCTATGTCATGAATATTTAATAGCTTTATGACTGTGCACTTCATCTTCACACACAAGTCGACTTCTCCGTCCACACTTCGAATTTGCCTTGATATATTCAGCAAACCGACTTATAATAATTTATTAAATAATTTATAGATATACATTATGTACACCAAACGTCATTGACCTAAAATCCATTATAATTTGAAAACTGCCATATGAGTGAGTTATTGATTGGCTGTCTTCTGTATCTGACCATCCCTACTGCCATATTAGGATGACTGATGTAACGTCTGAGAGAATATGTCACCCTACATTCTGATTGGCTTGTCTCTCATTTTTAGATGAATATTACACCCCGTATTTTAATGCTTTCGGTGGTCCCATCTAACAAGGCTAATTTGAAGTGTGAATGGAGACGTCGACTTGTGTATGAAGATGGTGTACTTCAACTAACCCACTTGTTTTTCCCAAACCATCTTCACTTTCACCAAGGTTTACGGAAGATGATGGTTCCGCGCTGTCTACACAATGGTGACATCAAAGGATATTCTACCACTATAGTATGTATTCAACTAAGCCAATGAAAAAGTGTCCCTTCAATCCAAACAGCAGAAATATCAGGACTGGATAATGCTTGCGTTAATGCAAGATGGTATTAAAGATCCTACAGTAACATATACATGTAATTGGGGAGCATTGATAGGATAGATTGATATGACATCAAATGTGTGTAGATCCGGGTATAAGACTTACCGTGAACTCGCCAGTGTGCGGGTCAAAGCCCACATGTACTGTGTGCTCAAAATTGGAGGGTAGGGATATATTTGGTCGCTCATTTTCTTTGATCTTTGTGAAGCCCTTGTTACCTGCAAATAAACAAATTAATTTATGTAAATTATGATTATACATGATGTACATGTAGTATACATGTTGGAAACAGCGCTTGTCATGTACTACATGTATACCAAACATAATTAAATTTTATTTACATCACATGTTCTTGCCTCGTCCCCAGTTTTCTTGTAGTCCCTCAGCCTATGTCAGCATGATCAGTAGACAAGACAGTTGTTTTATATCATAGTACATGTACTCATGTATTGGTAACACTCATACATTTTGTTAACTTCATGTGTCCGTTTAAAGGCTCGTTAGCACCTGGGGGTCAAAATTGAGGAAAAAATATATTATTGCACATTTCTTTAGTACTGTATAGAATCGAGTCTCGCAGATACAGATATCATATAAACCCACCTTTTCTGTTGAATATATCCATGCTTCTCAACCACATGTGTTAATATGAAGTCAGTACAACTATATGTCTATATATGTCATGTATACATGTGGGTTATCAAGAACTATTCAGAAAGAAAATAATATATCAAAGTAGCACAATGTCATGATTCTCCCAAACCTGACACAAGGTTATGTCATTTCACCAGGAGTCAACAGTATGAAAATTCACAACCACAAACGAAGACCTTGCACAACTGACAAGTCTCGGTCACCGCGAGGACATATATATGTACATGTAGCTAGCAGAATAGGCCTACATGGTATATGTATTGTTTGATTTTCATGTGACATTGTATTAAAGCTGTCATACATGAGAAAATCCCATAGAATTCTAGCTGTTACAAGATACTCTGTGATTAAAAAGCGGACTGATTTTCCCGGAAAGTTTCCGATGTTCTTCCTGTTTCCTTAATCGCTTTTGGATATCACTGTAATCTCTTTAATAATTTGTGTCTCAAATTATTCGAAAATGGTAATTTTTTCCCCTCTGTTAAAAATAATTTGAAAATGTAAACTTTTGCCAGTGGATTGAATTAATAATAATGTTTATATTTTTTCCGTACATGCTCACTGTACAATGTACATATACACCATGATGTCGTTTCAATGTTTTCACATCGCCAACATATCATAGGTCTATCCAGGGGCAAATACAGCTTTCTAAATTGATTAATGGTAAAACTCGCACACAACTGTTTCAATGATTTGCGACCCACCACTTGCGATGCTGCAACCGAAAAACCTCACTTCCAGGTCATGTACAAAGAGAGATATTTGGACAAATGATGATTCTCCACTAAAGTTATCTCCCCTAGCTGGTTCATGAAAGCCGCTTAAAGATTGCAATCCCATGATCGGCTCCAGGAATTACAGAGATACATCATCTTTCTGGACTAGTTTTCTCCCAACACATCGAAAAACTATTGAAGGGGGATATTTTTTGCTAGATATGAGAAAAAACATAATTTTGGCAAAATTACCAAAAGTTTACATGACTGAATTTGGGCTTTTCGAGGCATCTATTTTGGGCTTTTTGTCAACTTTCAAATTTGGGCACGGTTAAATGATATGAAAATCAGCTTGCATTATATAATTTTATGTATCTGAGTATTGGCAAGGTCATATACAGTATATGACCTTGTCATCAGTCAGATAAATAAAATTATTTCTCTAACATCTGAAAACATGTTGTTCATCTTTCTGCTGAGATCTATACAAGTTACAACACTATTGATTTGAAATGAACCCGGAACAATTGGGCACATTTCAAATATAATTTAGAAGTTTTGAGGTACATGTACATATAAATATACAGAAATATATTAATGAGCTTTCAGACGTACTCTGACCTAATGACCTTGTCAAAATAGGAAGGAAACTGACATTTTATCATGTTTCACATAAGACTGTGCCTATACTTGTCTACAGCACTAGTGTGGTCCATAACTTGTCCCGCACACTATTTTCACAAGGTCAAGGTCATTAGGTAAATGTAATTTGGGCCAAGGACCTTGAACAAATAGGGCAAGGTCATTGTTGTTGAATAGGTTTGTTCCCGCACCCTATTTTTACAAGGTCATTAGGTAAATGTAATTTGGGCCAAGGACCTTGAACAAATAGGGCACGGTCATTGTTGTTGAAAAGGTTTGTATATGTACAGTAAGCCTAGATCCAACATTCTTGGTGATATGCAATGGGAACAGGTACACAGACCTGGGGCACCCCCCATTATGCCATGTGTGGTTTAAGCTTGGTAAAACGTATGTCTGGGCAAAGTCGTTTTGGGGATATGGTGTTGAGAAAACAGTGACAGAATGGTTGGATGAACATGATTTTCACCGATGGGGTAAAAATTATATAAACCTTTATCTTTAACAAAATTTGGCCTGTGAAATAAAGTTGCCAAATGTCATACCGGTCGCCACTTTTGAGGTGAAATTTTGCAAGCCATATGTCATGCCAGCAGCCAGAATGCTGTGTGCCAAAAAGTTCTGACACTGTGCTGAACACAACCATTTTGACAACTTTCGGGAAATGCCGAAGTTTTGTCTGGGTTTGAATTTGAGAAAATCCTGAGAATGAGGTGATACTGAGAATGAAAAATTCTGAAGTCATTTTCTGTCAGTCTCCTTACTGATTTCGTAGTACTTAACCAAAAATGTGGACCGGTGCCCAGGGCTTCGTGTTTAGCGCGAGTGATAGCTCACCTGCACGCAAACACTCGCGTAAATTCATGTCACGAGAGTGATTTTTAGCTCACGTAAACTGTCACATTTTCTATTGTACAGGGTGTTCCAGAAGTCTTGGTCACATTTCAAATCCTCGTATCTGCTGAGCCATGAATGGTAGTAAGATGAAACTGGTACCATTTGAAAATGAAAGTCATTAAGTTTTGTGTAATGCTTCAGAATCTATAACATGCATTTGTATATCCTCAATAGTTTTCAATATATTCAATGTCAAAATGTGACCAAGACTTCTGGAACACCCTGTATTATATTGCAATCACTCGCCTGACTTGTAAATACCCTCTCCTAAATATTTTGACGCTAATTCTAAACACGAAGCCCTGGGTGCCAGGGTCATATTTCCGAGTTTCACACAGGCAAACTGGTGCCGAATTCAAACCCTGAATGTACACCATGTGACGGTGACATATCCACCAGATATACCTACATATACATGTACAGCAAGAGGACACAATCTTCCTCATCAGGAACAAATACATTATACAAGGGATGTTCAATGTTCTACAGGAGAAACTGCCTCACATCCTAGTTTAACATTATTAAATTATCCCATGTACATGTATGCCACATGTAAATTCAAAGATATGACATGGTTCACCAGTATCCAATAGTGACTAACATGATTCAGACATATAGACAGATCACTGGTTGTACATCTGTTATTTATTGCTGCAGTAACAATGCGGATCATGGTGATGTCTGATAATTTGCCTTCAACATCACAATGAATTCAAGCTTCATAGCTAGGACTGTTCTTATATATTGATTACGCAAAGTCATAAATTTATTTCTCTACCATAGATTACTGCAAATTACTACCACATGGAAAACACTAGTTGAAATGATTATTAAATTCATTAATGGTTCAGTTATGAACATGCAAATTGAATATTCTATATGACACTTGACAATGAGCATTTCTCAATATCTGCCTCCGGCAGTGCGCAAGTGAGACAACGTGACCTGGTCGGAGCCCCCTCTGCAAATTTTTGGGTACTGGTAGTCAAATTTCATTTCTCACAATTGATGCTACAACATGGAGGCATGTTTTTAATCAGTGATATCTCAAATTAATCCTAATGAATATTTTGTCAATTTAAGTTTAAAATATTATGAGTAATGAAATTTCATTTCTCTAAATGATACATGCGATGGCTTGTTTTTATTATCCCATTGGCATATATGCTGGATCATGTTGTCACGCCGGATGATGTCATGCTGTCCACATGGGGGCGACAATGTTAACGCTCAATCTACAAAAGCCAAACCATTAGAGCTAGAGACTTCCAATTTGATATACAACAATGTTGTGTCATAAAGTGAGTGAGTGAGTAGAATTTAACGTCGCTTTCAACAATATTTCAGCTACATCACGACGAACCAACTAAGCACCACCCTGCCCAGTTGTGTTCCTGCTACTTCAAAGAAGAAATCTTTGAAGCAGCATGGAACCATCCACCCTATAAAACACTGAGGACAGCGCACAAGACACAGACAGGATGCTTACATGGTGCAATAAAGACAAGTCAAGTGATATTACAGTGCTAGACATCACATTATCAAGTTCCTGTTGCTTCTCAGCAAAATGCACTGAAGCAACAGAAACCAAAAGCTTATTGAAATTGGGCAAATTTCCATGATCTCTGTGGTTTCCATGATGCCCATGGCATCGAAAAGGAAAATATTCATATATGATGTTAACACTCTAGATGCAACTAGAGACTTCCAATTTGGTATACAGCATTGTTGTACTGTGAAATACAAGCCCAGTGAAATTGGGTACATTTCTTGATTTTTTTTGTGGTTTCCATAGTAACATAATGACGTTAACACCCTAGAAGCCAAACTGTTATTGCTAAAGACCAAATTTGGTATACATGTACAGCATTGTTGTGCAGTAAAACAAGCCTATTGAAATTGAGGTACATTTCGATGATTTTGTGCTTTCCATGCCACCAAAATGGAGAATATTCATATAATGATGTTAACGCTCTAGAAGTAAACTGTTGCAGATAGAGACTTCCAATTTGAAATAGAGCCCTCTTGTGCAGTACAGCACAGCACGGGCCTAAAGAAATAAGGTACAACATTCAATACAAATAAATGTCATACATACTTTCAACAACTCTGTTTTCTCACTGAATGCCCTTCATCTATGAAAACTGGCAGTACATGTATAAGCTTATGTTACTTAGGCCTTTTTTTTTTTATTGATTGGTTTACGGATCCGCCGACCTTCATTTTGCCAAAAGTGAAATAAAAATAAAATTGGATTTTCGATTTTTTTTTTATTTCTGTCGTATCCGCCGACGTGTCACATTTGCTGACCTCTCTGTCGGAAGAATAAAAACATAAAATTCGCAATATTGGTCTCATTTTAATACTTGCTGTGCGTAAAACATCTTATATAAATTCTTCACGCTCGAGTTCGCACGAGTTCAACACTTGCAGACATCTTGGTCTTGGAGGCAGGTTACTTCCCTTGGTTACAGTGGTGGTGGTTTCCGACTTCCATGTTACCTTCGGCTGTAGTTCGGGGACCAGACATGACATCATTTCAACGGCGCAGTGTTTGAAGCCAAGATGGCGGGTTCGGCCTCGCGGTGGTTTTCACTGACTCTTAGACAGGACGCGACCGTCCTTTTCAAGGGCTTTGTCGGTCCAGTAACTGCTGGGACGGTGGGGGACTTGGTCTTGAAGGAGATCAGTGACAACTGACGACATATCTGCCGGCCGGTCTGTCCAAAATAACAGCAGGAAACATGACTTGTCCTGTCAACACCCCTATTGAAGTGTTGGTTTCACGCAAAGCGACTGATATTGTCGCTTGGTTGAAGGAAACGTCCGTCATTGATCTTTTGGTAAATGTCTTGTAATTATTACACTGGCTATTACCTGGATTTGACATATCATTTTTTTTTTACCGCCCTCTCGTGTCTAAGAAGTTTGTCAGAAAGTAAAAATAAATAAAGTGTGGAGGCTTGATTTTAATTTTATTTTTTTCCCATCCTCCATCTGGACATTTTTGCCAGAAAAATCCGTAAACCAATTAATAAAAAAAAAAAGGCCTTATGTGACTGGGATGGAAACTTCACAGGCTGATGGGATCAATTGAGGCCATGGCCTACATGTAGTTAATCAGTGAAAACTAGTATAAATTTGGTAAAAATGCATTAAAGTACCCCACGACATGAAAAAAGGACCATTATGCTGTTCCCAACGAATATTTTCGCAATTTAAGTTGATATATGTCAGATATTGCTTGTTGGAGAAACGAAATTAGACTGCCCAGGGGTCACAAAAAATGTTTTCAGTTGGTCGCCATTTGTCGAGTGAGGCTAAAAATCTACTCGCCACATTGGCGACCTAAAGTTTTATTCACTCGCCAATCCCTAACGACCTTTCGATGTAATAAAGTGACAGACGAATCCGTCTTTCCAACAGCATGATAATCCAGTGTTAGTTGGAAAAATAAAAGAGAAAAAAAAAATACCCTCGAAATTTTGCGCGAAGGAAACGAAACGATTGTGTGTCGGTTACGCAAATCCGAAATGGCTTGAATGAAAAGTCGGGTCAGGTGAAACAAAAGCTCCAAACTCTTCTCTGCAAACTTTTACCACATGACGTTTGTCTTTCAGCATATAAATTTACTGAGCTGGTTTTACTTGACTACAATTGTTTTAGAAGCGACACTGAAGTCAAAACGCACGTGTCGTGCTTCAGGCATACCATCGCATTCTTGCCCTTGAACTTGCAAATTCCCGCCAAGATTGTTTCATAGAATTTGTTTACTATAATTTTTACTATGATGATTTCATTGGCTGAGAACGGTCAGCGGGTCGTGGATTAACTTTTCTAGGGCGAGCACGTGATCTTATTGTGTCACGCCTGCGCATGATTACAAGACCACGGATATTACATCAGACCACGTGGTCTCTATAAATAGACTAGGCTTCCCCATATGATCTGTATCGTCGGCATTATTCTGTCATTATTTCCTGTACATTTTAGGCCTGATTGGATTTCGCTGCCTGATAAACTAAACACAAAAATACTTTGGCGACTAAACACTTCATTGACCAAAAATTCACTCGCCACTTTGCCGAGTTACTCTATTTTTTAATCGACACATTGGCGAGTGACTGGAAAATTCAGTCGCCAGTTGTCATTTTTTAGTCGCCATTGGCGAGTTGTCGACCGGGTTTTGTGAGCACTGCTGCCCAGAAATTTGCAGGGGAGGTTCCAAGCAAGTCATGCCTTACTGCGCATTACGTCCGACGCCAATATCTTGAAAGGCTGCAGTTACTCATTTTATAAGATGTAATCAGCCTCAAAATCGATGGATTTTGTAAACTCTCCCCTGTACGTTTTTCAGCAGTGAAATTTGCTAAAAATTTTATAATGTATTATATTTGATGATAGTGGGATCATATTATACAACGAATGTAAGAATATCTTGTCAGGGAAATTTGAAACTCTGCCCGCTTCTATGGGTTTTCTGTTTCGCCACATGTTGTGTATATTGTACGCGGTGAGGAAAATGACTTAGCGACACTCACGAATCTGAATGCTGAACAGCTACAGCCATGGGATAACGTCATGACTCGTGCCTTTAGAAGGTTCGGTAGATTGATAGAGCATATTTAGGCAGAATGCACAACACATATGGGTACTAATATGCTAAGGTGTAACAAACAGGCACTTCATGTTGAAGTCAATTATTACAGTTACATATGAAGAAATTTTAACTTCTGGAAATGCCACTATTTTGTCTGAGTGTTGTGGAGATAGAAAAGATAATAACAGATTCAACTTCAAATTATTTATTTTTAATTAACTTAATTAAGCTTGATTTGAGGCCAATATTTGCACCAAGATTGTGACATACACCATGGTGACATCCAATAGATGCTTTTATATGTAATAATACACATAGAAGATGACTTTCTTTGTAGTCACTAGGTGGAATGGATCTAAAGGTAGAAATTGATGCACAATTAAAGTGGCAAAAGTGTGATTTAACAAAAGAATTTTAAGGTCCTAACCACCACGGTTGGATGTAACGCTTTCCGTCCTCAAATAAGCCCTCATTGTAGAGATCTCTAAGTACTCACAACTACATAGTTAATGATGCCAACCTTATTAAAATGAAAGTTATGCCCCTTCTGTCTTTTCATGAATGTAAAGTTCCTGACAAATGCAAACACATATTTAAAAAAATTAGATTTATCAAAAATCTTCAGATTTTCCGTCTTATGTTACGTCCGACATACTAATTATGCTAATTAACTTTATTTGCAGTAATATTTCATGGGGTTTGTGATTCCCCTTGCTTGTGTGATGGGTGACACATGCCCCAAATTTTATGCTTCCATCCCATGTACTTTAGCTGTACACTACCAAAATGCAGTGTCCGTCTTCATTGCCTGCCAGTGTTCGTCCGACATAATCCGTCCTCGTTTGTCCAACAGTTACACATAAGTAAATTTTCAGCATATTCTGTGTGCATATTCAGAGCAGACCATCAAAATACACACTTATAGTGATACACAGTCATTTCTTCTCTGTACCTAAGCACTGTTTGGTTTGTGGTATTCATAATTGTAGTATTTTCAAATGTCGGACAAACAAAGACGGACAGGTTTTCCTCCCCATTTGTTTAACATTGTCCGTCTTAGTTTGTCCAACTATTTTGCGGCATAAAGGCATATTTTTTAAAAATAGTAAATAACTTTTATTTTCATATCAAGTTAAAGAACCTTGTATTCTTCACATAACTTTATAATTTTCAACATAGTTTATTTCAATTAAGTGCCTATTAATTTAAAAAAAGATACGTTTCCATCAGCTTTTCCGTCTTTGTTTGTCCGACACTTTGTCATGCTTTGTACTAATTTCTTCACAGATACGTTAAATTTTTCAAATCAAACACTGAAAGTGTTCATATATGTAAAATACTGTCCTAAAAGTCCCCTTGCAGTAGAAATCCATTTTCTATTCCCATATTATGTATTGTTTTACCCCCCCCATTTTCCGTCCTGTGTTTGTCCAACATTTTCAGTGATGCTGTACTAAAACAGGTCTGAGAATACTAACACACTTGAAGACTATGTTAACACTATAATTTTAATATAGCTGAGAGATATCGCCATCAAATAATGTAAAGAAGAAGAGCTGTAGTAGTCTATTTTATATTTTGAGCTTCAGTGTCCCATATTTGCTACACCTTAGCATATAAACACCCATATATATGCTTGTTGACACGGCTGTCGCAAAATAAACGGCATGCCGTGCCGTTAATTTTTGAAGCAATTCCTTCTATTTTCTTGTGAATGGTAGAAGCTAGTTTTTTTGTGGTCAAATGTGTCTCATTTCGTACCTGTTGTAACATATGTCAGTTTTGCGGAGTTTGAGAGATACATGTATCTCACCCTCCCTCTCCTTCACTCACCTAACTTTTCCCCCAGGAGAGTTATTGATCACTCTCCTGGAAAATGAAAAAATGTATTGGAGAGTGATATTGACAAGAGTGAATCACTCTTGCAATAGAGTTATCACACACTTTCCCAGGACAAAATCTAGGAGCATGATCTTACAACTTTTACAAACATGAGAGACTGGGCTGATTGCACAAAATATTATACTGTACATGTACATGTATGAGCTTGAAGTAAATCTGAATGTCTTAAAGTTTGGTTCAGATCAGCAAATTGGTTATCAACACACAGACTGTCTAACCCCATCCCGTCACCAGATTCCCATATCTCAGAAGACAAGATGGTCCCTCCAGATTAGTCCATCAAATAGCAACTGTTGATGGACGGATCCAGGATGACCAGACGTACATGCTGAATACAAAGACCCCGCAGCACAATGGGCTGAGGGGTAAAAATGGTGCAGAAACACTTCTTCATGCACATGTTCAAATGTTCCTTTGAAAAACTTACCATTCATGAGTTTTGAAAGTCCAGAGAAATAACTTTTCTTCCTGGGCATAGCCAATCCACCCCGTGAAGCTGGGATGAGACAGTAACTTGTTTTGTTTGTCTGCATAACCCAACTGCGGTGTGGTCTTTTTGTCACATGTAGAGAATCTGAAACTTCTCTTGAATTTCAATCAATCCGTATTCCAAGATCTGAAGTCTAAATCAATGCACTTCTTGCATGTTCTACCGTGTGTGTTTGTATTCCAGTACTGTGATGATTCGCAAGCACTTAAACTGAAGTCATAAATTTATGTACTGTATTTGTTTCCTGTTTCAGCATGTAAAATCCATGGGACTAAAGTAAAATCCCATGAATGATATCAATACTCCCAACACTAAAGCATTCCACGAAAAGGCATGTCTGTATGAATTACGAAATGAGGTTTCCAGGATCTTTCATTCACACTTGAGTACAGACAAACCTCTGATTTCCTCCAAATTACGCAAAACACCAGGAAATGACGACACAATATGTACACCGCATCTACGCAAGAAGGCGATAATCCTTAATCCACTGCTTCGAACATAGAAATGTAGCCAATAATCCAGTTGAGTACTAGTGGGTGAACTTAATTCAGTTGGAAGTTTTGTTCACACTGAGAACAGCACAATAAGCTTGTCTTGCTGTAAAACGTATCTTCGTTTTAATAAGACAAAATATGTTTCTCCACTACTGCTCCAGTGGTGAACCCCAGAGGCACAAGAGATATCTTCCTATGGAACCCATGACCAGAGCTCTATCATACGAACAGTGGAACCTTGATCAAGCAGGACTTGTCTTGTCAAAACGGACACTATGATCTAGTCCCCAGCATGGTCGAATTATACAGGTTTCACTGTACGTTAACACTGCTAGATGTCCGCCGGGTAATTCAAATCTACGAAATCCTTCACATGTATTCCGACCTATTAACATCTCCACGAACAAATCCTTAATAAGCCTTTGAAAATCTCCCAGAACTTCCGATCGGACATTGTACGAGACACTGATTGGAATAACTAGCCCAAAAAATATTTCAAATATTTCAGATCTGTAGTTATCATGATCTAAATGTCAGGTCGAAGATGTACACTGTAGCTACCAGTTTCAGGTCACAAACTTCAGATGGTGTTAGTAGTACTAGTTAAGTCCTGACACTAATCTACATACATGTCCCGAATGAAATGTATTTGACCGACTTAAGACCACCCGTACTAATTTTCCTGTTAGACTTTATCATTGAAAACATGATGGATATAAGCTGTATGTAACAGGGTCCACAATGAGTAACTTCCTCCACCAGGCCAGTCCGATGTAAGGAAGTGGTTTCACTGTGGTCTCGAGAAGTTATATCAATATTAATTCCACTTCCAGTAGTCAGGTTTACACGCACATGCTCTCTGTCGTGTGTCTGTCTCAGAACCTGTGCATAAAAAAAACTCTTAACAAAATGGCTGACAGTGTCAATTAGGCCATCCATTAAAAGTTTCTGTTTCTGGGAACCCTACCTACCCAAAATAATTGGTCAATTTTGGAGTAGGCTTTATTTTATTTTATTTTTTATTTTTATGCAGAATTTCGAAACAATTTTTTCTGTAACTCTTTCCAATCCTTAACAATTAACTTGTTACATGAATGCAGAACATACATGTAGGAAATACAAGTACATGTATTAAAAGCTACACTTGGCTAAATGTAATAAAAACAAATTCAAGTCAATTATATTGCATGATTGGTTGGTTGCTTGAAGTTTAACGTCACACCTAACCTTATTGGCCACACAGCGATGATGACCCAAACAAACATACCCTAGCAAAACCCTAACCCTAACAAAAACCCAACCAAAACTACAAAATTTTTTGAATTTTGAAAATTAAGCTCTACAGGCACTAGAGATCACAATGGATCGTCAGAGAGCCCAATTTGTTTGACACTTTAATTTATCTCCTGTGCCAGACAAACATGGTATGGTAAACCATGCTGCCCTAAGCTGGAGGGCCTTATATTGCATGATACACGTATATGCTGAAAAAGCAAACTAAAAAAAAAATAAAAAAAAATGTAAAAAATCCCTACCAATCAGGTAATTTTTTGGACAAAATTGGAGATGATCTTTATGACGATATGCTATCAGTCTGCTGTAATCATGCTATGTGTAAGTAAATGTATCATTTTACAGACGACTTTGCTGGCAATGTGCTCTCGGGTTGATGAAAATGTGCTATCATTTCCAATTGCTGGTACAATGCTACAACAAACACGCCATTATCAATTTACTGGCACTGTGCTATCATTCTGTCAACACTGTGCTGTCCATTTACTGTCACTGTGCCATCAATCTGCAGGCACCTATTAATGCTATTGTTTTTCCAGCATTGTGCTACCGTTTTGCTAGCACTGACTGTGCTACATACATTTACAAATGATCTATCAGAAATTTAATGCACATGTACACGTATTGTAAGGCCTTTTCTTTTTATTTTGATGTACTATTTTCAAGATGATTACATGGTTCATCGAAAGGTCATCACATTCACACATTCAATAATGGTACATTAATTGCAGTAAGAGGTTTGAGGTTTCAGTATTAACAGGACATTTCCATGTGCAGCAGAGGTTACAGCAGATCTATTAGTTACCAGGAAACAATCCACAAACCGTTCACGAGCTATTAGGGAAATCTGTATCAAAACCATTACACTGACAGTAAGGTCTCCATATATGGTAATTCAACCAGGCCATCCTTAAAAAAGTTTGTATTCCAGCAGGTAACCCTACTCATCCAAAATAATAGGTCAATTTTTAGAGTACCGTAATACTAAGCCTCTTGTTTCCTTTTGCTCAGAATTTCTAACAGCTTCCAATTCTTGAAGGAAAAGTCTCTCCAACGTCATTTTACTTCAGGAATTTGCACTATATTTATGCTTTGTGAAATAAGGTGTTCCACGGAAATAATTCATTTGGGCTGTGTTTACTTAGCGAAGAGTGGCCGTAGGGTGCCACCATATTTGTATACGAAAACGAGGCTCTTTGAGCTGTGACGTTCTTGTTCAATGTGACGGAACAAGGGTGACGTCATTGGTAGCGTCACATGTCCTTCACCACAACTTTGTTACTTCCACTCAACTCCATACAACTCCCTCAGCTCTGGCCTAAATTTTCCTCACTACGACTTATCTAATGGTGGCGCCCTACAGTTGGTTAGCGTGAAATAAATAGCTCTATCTCGGAGATGAAATGGATTATTCAATTAAAAACTAGAACTCGTGGACTTCGAAAGGCTGCCGTTACCTGTGTGATTTTATGATTTTGATGTTTGGCTGTGATCTTTATAGAGTTTATCCTATTTCCCAAAATTGGATCATGACGTGTATAGGTTGTGTTATGTGTAATGCTTTAGTTACCTTTGACAGTCATAACAGGATGAAATGTACGAAGTACAATAATTTGATGATTTATTCCATTAATTATTTTGGTGCTTCAGAGTAAATTTTAATGAAAACCACAGCGTCTGAAGTCCCCCGACGTTGAAACTAATTATTTGGCTTGGAACCTTAACATTCAGTACCCAGCATAAAAAAGCATTCTCGAGTGATATCCTGTGGCAAGTTATCCAGATACAAAATTTGCAACGAATCCGTTCAGGTTTTTGAAAGTACTTACCGTCCAGAAGTAACTATTTTTTTTACTTTTCTTCCTGGTACTTCAGCTTGTCACCCCTACTGAAACTTTTTTTTCATCATACTGTCATGTATTCCAACTAGTTTCTCCATTTTTTTTCAGGCATTGTAGAATTTGAACGCACATGTTTTTTTTTGTTTTTTTTCCTCCATCGGGAGACATTGAGGATACCGACAGATTTATCTCCTTCCTCTAGCTCTGCATTGTTCTCACTCCACGATGTTGACCATTATCCTAACGCATAGCACGATCACACATAGAAACTTCTGCTCATAGGCATTAGCCATGCAGTAATGGATGATATCTGAGTATATTAGGGCATTTCCCAATTGGTCACCTCCGATTGATCCCATGGGATCCGAAATCGGCGCAATCACATTCATAAAACGAGGACACACCTCCAGAAAGCCATCGACTGAAATGATCCCTTGGTGGGCCTCGAAATGCCCCTACCACAAAATAAAAAGCATATCATTTTCCTGTGAACTGTCACAGATGTTGTTAATTTAAAATAGGTAAGGTCGTTAGTAATATAATTTTCTTAAGAAAAACAAAGAAGCATGCTCCATTAGAGCGGGAACTAACATAGCTGATTCGCACAACTTCATTTTGGTCTCGCATAGAATCCCCCAGTCTTGCACATCTGCACCCAAATGAGACTGATATGTCGGATGTCTGAGATGCCCAG
The DNA here is from genome assembly GCA_036873755.1 of Hanleya hanleyi. Classification (NCBI taxonomy): domain Eukaryota; kingdom Metazoa; phylum Mollusca; class Polyplacophora; order Lepidopleurida; family Hanleyidae; genus Hanleya; species Hanleya hanleyi. Next base: position 237,690 of record JAVTVY010051464.1, on the reverse strand, counting down.
GTCAAACTATTTAAATACAGATAATTTCAATGGCTCGTTTAAATGCGGTAGGCATGTGACTTGATGCTTCAGGAACAACTTTCGAACAGGATTATGTCCCTCCAGAAATATGTCCTTTGCGGCCGAGAGGTGGCACTGTGTGAAATACTTGCCGAATCATAGCGATAAGCTAAGGGTAGTGTTAAGTGAAACGTGAAATGCCCTTAGCATGCTAAGATGGATGTTGACGCTGTGGGCTCATTTCTCAACAGACTGTTCCATTATTAGGGAGTTCAGTGTAACATGTCAACAAAATGTTCAATTATGAGATTAAATTTGTTGGAATAATATTTTCTTGAATATCATAACAGCAGGGGGGTTTTAGGCACTTTCTCATCTAGGTAACTCAGATTAAAAACTTGAATTTGAAGAATTGAGTTTTTGAGAAATTTTAAACTGGAGATTTGCCCTAGCCACAACTGTTCCTATCAATAATACCTTCGGATGATAGTCACACATGGCGTTCAGTGATCTCCGTCTGCTATAACCCGTACCGTATAAAAGTTCATTTTGATGCTAAGTACCTGTTATTTTCGGGAAGCTAATTCCTTCCTTTTAACGCTTGTCACTTTTATTAAAGTTTCCGGCGCTGGTGATCAGCTGTACAAGAGCCGTTTTCACATCGACCCTGACTTTCCCCATGTTACGGTAGATGCCATATTGTGTGTATTTGGGCCACTACGCATGCGCAGTTACACAATATGGCATCTACATTATTAACTGGAAGATGATCATCGATAAAAACATTCATGCCTTTACCGTTAACCAATGCCCTGGGAGTAGTATGGTACAGATTAATAGTGTACTGTTTATTATCTGGTGCACGGATTTTCAGGGACACTTGTACTTCATTTCCAGATACATCCAATGATGGTTTTTTTTCAAGCAGTAGTTGTGGTTTGGTTACCTCAAATTGAGTGCATGTCTTTTGTTTGAACAGGTTGGGGAAAATACCTTGATCGAGGTATTATAACTTGATCGGGGTATTATACCTTGATCGAGGTATTAGCCTATAGGCTATACCTCGATTGGGGTATAGGGCTATGTCAACTTCAGTTTTTATATATTTATGGAAAATGTGGACATTCACAAACATGCCGGACTGCATGAATCTTTCAACAGCAACCATTGCTTCATTATTCCATGATTTTCACGGCAACGTATTGCTTCGTTTTATGCGACTAATCATTCAAATTAGCCACTTAAATATTTCAAAAATGAAACACGGCTTCAAATGACATTCGGTGAAATTTATTTTGTAAATGAAAAAAAGCATGGGGTGGCATACTTCCATATCAAGGTCATGCGCAAATTGCAGGATTTGGGAGGCAATGCCTAGTTAATAAATCAAGTTCAACTGACAGATACATAATCTAAACTGCTAGCATGTGCACGTAAAAAACAGATCTCTGCTCCGGTTATTATGACCCTGCCATGTGTATGCATGCTAGGAGATTGTGCATTGCATCAGACAATTTAATCAAATTTATTCATCAGTCAGTGCATCAACATTCATGCAACGTGGATATGACTTTGAGATGGAAGTATGCCATCACATGCCGTTTTCATTTACATAATAAATTTCACCGAATATGTCATTTGAAGCCATGTTTCATTTTTGAAATATTAGAGTGGCTAGTTTTATTGATTAGTCGCATGATACGAAGCAGTAAGTTGCTGTGAAAATCGTGGAACAATGAAGCCATAGATGTTGTTGAAAGATCCATACAGTCCACGGTATGTGTGGATGTCCACATTTTCCATAAATTGACAAAAACTGAAGTTGACATAGCCCCATACCCCAATCTAGGTATAGGCCTATACCTCGATCGAGGTATAATATCCTGATAAAGGTATAATACCTCGATCAAGGTATTTTCCCCAACCTGTTGAACAGCTGATACATCCCTGCAGAGTATGTTAGGCTTACACCACCACCTGTGATTTTCAATGTGACGTCTGACTGCCGATAACTTTTTCACAAGAGCCTTTGTTTTGTTCAATGAGTAACTTTTTGATTTGACATCAGATTCGTTGACGTATCTATAGCTAATAAGCACATTTGCGGCACTGTCAGTTTCTAACTGTGACATCTGTGGAAACTTCGAAATGTCGCCACTGTCGTTGGGTACATCAGTGGGTGTCCAGTTTTCGTCACACACGTCAGTCTTTGAAGATGAGAATGGGAGGACTGCCCTATCGTCGGCTGGCTTGGGCCTCATCTTTTGATTGTGCGTAGGTTCAGCGTGCCAATGGAGTGGTATTTATACCGCCGTCAACTTTAAATATCACTTGAATTACATTATTTCTGCCGGTCGAAATGTGCATGTCCAAAATGGCGGAACCGGACCGGAACTCGCAAGCAGCTCTCGTAAAAGTCTCACGAGAGCCCATTTAGCAGTATGCGCGAAGACGTTTCTGCGCAAGTTCCGCCTTTTTCAAACCGGAAGTTTAGAATTTCAGACGAACAATTTACGAACAATTTGGGCTTCAAAAACAAACTTCCCTTCATCTGAGACAACCCAAATTGTTACGAATTTCCAGATCAATATCTTCTCCACATTTGGCACTGTGAACGTAAGTCCCAACACTGCTTTGTTTTTTCGCAATCTTGCGGACAAAGCGATTTTGGCCCCCATGAGACCAAGCTGATCCAATAAGGCTGTGCGCGAAGCGACAGCCTTAAAAAAAAATTACAATGATCAAGGATGAGATTTTGAGTGGAAATCACGTTCAGACAAGTTCTCCTTTAACAATTGGATTTACATTAATTCATAACAAAGTTCATATAACTACATGTACAAGTTTCTATCTATGGATGAAAAGTTTTCAACTGCCTCACCTCACATTAATCAAGCAATGTGCTTTTCTTAACTATCTTATTTGAAGACCGATGTAATATATATGCAAAAAATATTTATGAGGGGTAGCAAAAATGTGCTCTCCCATATTTAAGCATATGAAAAGAATATGAAACTACTACAACATGTAAACAGAGTGACTCAGGCTGAGATTATGTGTTGATCATTGAAAGTGTGTCTGAGAAAGCGCAGTCAAGACACAGAGCATGCTCTCAAGTGGGGGATTGTGGGGTGGACTCTTTTTTTCTCATTTCTTTCAGTCCCTTTGTTCTTAAGCTTTCCCATTTGGCTTATCTTGCTTTACCGGCGACAACCAGCCAGCAGGCATTGCCGAATAGCCCACTGAAATGCAGTGCCGGCCTAAGCCACCCATTATACATGACATGGGTACACATACCAGCCGATGGATGGCTGATTACTTCCTAGCTATCGTCACCTGCTAACATATATGTCATTTACTGGCCTATTACCATCTGATATGTAAATTAAGCATGTTGAAACACTGTGCCATCAAGGGAATCAACTCTTCATGCCAAAAGAGTTGTATTGTGAAAATATAGGAGTTGTCCCCCTTGAAAGATAATCCAAAGCATGCATTTAACACATTCAGGCAACAAACTTGATGAATTAGAGAGAAATACTCAAACTACATGTTCAAGGAAATAAAGGCAGTTTGCAAGAATAGAATGACAATATGAAACTCACTTTTTGATACTTTTCCTTTCTTTCTATCTTCTTTACTGTCTGGCTCTTTTGGTAAAGGCTTGTGTTCTTGGGGTAAGTTCACCTCCCTTGACATAAAAAATATAATACAAATATGTAGATATACAATTAAAATACGTAAATTTGAATTTTCAAACAGAACACAGGAAAAGCAGCTTTTCCTTCTGTTTTAATTGCACTGGAAATAAATACAAATACAGTACTAGCATGAGAAGGCAACATAAATCAAAATACATGTATCATAATGCACAGAGAGGAAGGAAAGCTGAATTTGACAGGTACTGGCTCAGAATTAACCCTTCTGTGAAAGATAAGGGTCAAAATTGAACCCCCTGTCATCACCAGTGACAGACTGTACATGTGGTTTGATGAGAGAAGTACCTTACACACTTGACCAGCTAGTTATCAGGGTCTCTCTGAGATAAACCCTCTGGCTAGATTTGTTGTGATGAGCTGCAAGGGTGTAAACTATAGTCTGCTGCAAATTCACAATTTCTGGGTACCAACTGAATAGAATATAATAATGTGTGGATACAGTCTTTCATTTTTAACCATACCAGATGGCCTGCTGGGGGGATGGGGAGGATACCAAACTTTCTGCACTATCTCCGGAACGACAAAAAAATGAGAGCGGACACTCCGTGACTTTATAGTTATCATATTAGGGTTATTTGGGACTATTTGCATAACCCCCGGGAAAAGGATCATGGGTAAATTTAAGATGGCGTCCACGTGGGGTACCAGAAAAGTGATGTTTTTGCCGTTTTCCTTCAAAATGTCTGCTTTTCCACGATGAAAAATGGGCAAAACCGATTTGCATGGGACTGATCCATCAATTGTGCTTTTTTACCAAGAGAGAGAGAAATAAGGTTCAACACGACGTTAAAATATTATTCTCGCTCTCTATGGCTTTACCAAGAAAGTGTCATCCTAAGAATAATTGGATATACATGTAAATGAGACTCCCTTTCTAAATAGCATTACAACATGTACATATTGGAATTGTTATTGTCTGTTTATATGTACACATGTGTATCATTAACCTTGGTTTGAAATCTACATGTAGGTCAAGGTCACTTATCTTCAGTAGGGTGCTGGTCTATCACCAGATTCATGTGTGGTGTACATGTACACATGAAAGGACTTCATGTGTACATGTACCTACATGCATGATCCTTCATCAGAAACAATTGGACCTATTTTATCGTGAAAAAATTAGGTCAACATCACTCATTCTTACATGGTTCTGGTTTATAACCAGATGTATTTGTGGTGTGAATTTGGAAATGTTGGTTTTACTATTTTAAAGAGGTAGTAGCGTGATTTTAGTTGTTCGGGTAAACTGAACAGCATGATCACTTGCAACATTTGCCAAAAGATTTTCAAGTATTGAAATCTCGTATTTCATATAGGGATCAATATTGTCAGATTCTTCAATTCGGTCTAGTGAACAACATGAAAATGGGAAATGACTGAGATGACGTCGGATAACGTGATCAGGTATCCATGACATCACGTTAGGAGCTGTCACAGTGCGATAAAAGTTCTAAGATCGAGTATGACGTTGCAAAGCATCACGCTCGGAATGCCAGTGCGCGTTTTCTGACGTCATCTCAGGCACTGGAGCCAAGTGCAGGTGCTGTTACGTTTTTCAGAGAATGTCAGAAGTGTGATTTCAATGCCCGTGATATTAAAAAATGAGGTCACAGAAACACGTTCACCATAGTTGCTTTCAACTACTGAATAACTTTTATCGAAATATGTTATTCGCTGAATATTTTTTAAATGACGCTTTTACCTCTTTAAGTAACATTGCATTAACAGCATAAGTAATTTTATGCAGAAGAAGATGTTTATGTGGTGTATATGTAGAACAGGTACTTGTAGCATTGAACTTCAAAGTGATGTGCTAATTTGACTTTGACAAAATAGGTCAACGGTGGTCAACTTTGTGAGACTTTTGGTCCATCTCCAGCAGCATTAAATGGTATAAATGTGGAGAGTGGGGCTACATGTATATTCTCCAAGAGATATATTGCTAAGAGAATTAAATCTACTTTTTTCATATAATTTGACCCAGCTTGCAGATATAGGTCACAGGCATTAATATACTCATATGATATCCACCCGTCTCAGATCATTTTTACAAGATATCGGTAGAACTAGACAGGCTGCAAAAGTATCCTTCAATTTGAATTGATCAAATCCTCTCAAAATGTGTAAACTTCCACTCAGTTACTTAGAGATGGAAACATTGTCAATGCACATCTTCTGGCAATATCATTGATTTCAAATGCTATACAAGACTTATTGATTTGTGCAAATATTTTCTTTTCATACTTAATCTTTATTGCAATAATAAATTTTTTTTGATGAGCATCAGTCAGTTCAGTTTGTCTCCGCCATTTGTTCAAGTGTTTGTCCGAGGAGAAAGGTGGACATTTTTCTACCGGTCATCAAGGACAGGTACATTTTTCCGAACATTTCAACCTCTGGGTTAAGGCCAGTCAATATAGTTCTGGTCAATACACCGATCTGAGATACTTTTTTTTTAAACTTTTTAATATGACACTTCTTTTCTTGCAAACTGCAGCAATTTTCATCGATTAATTGTTGATCATTTTAGAAATAATTTCACAAAAATGCCCAGATGTGTGAGATTTGGATATAGCTGTGCAAGAGTGTGAAACAGATGCCGAATGAATGCTTGAGAGTTGATACGTCTACAGGATTCATAATACTGAGTTTTTATTGGTGACAAAAAATGTGTAATATGTTTCTCGCAACTCGTCTTCCATCATGACATCGCTTTCAGTGCGTTCCAAGCATTTTCTTAGAGTGACTTTCTTTCATTTCCTTAAAAAACCAGTCTCACCCCCACCAACCAAACGCTGTAGATCTGACATGTTCATCTGAACACTTATGGTTCATGATGAAATACACCAATTTACCATAGTTTTCTCTCTCAGAGCTCTGGAACTGTCCGACATAGGCATACAATCAAACTCCTAATACCCTCAACTTTTAATTTTGCCAAGAGCTGAGATTTGAGTATATCCACCCGGGAGTATGAGCCTGTGAAAACTGTGAAATCCTATTTTTCACATTTTGTTTTAACATTGGACCTGTACCATTTCACCCTTCAACCAATTCAAGGAAATGTATACTCTCTTTTTTGCAAACTGGGGCAATTTTGATTGTTGGAAATTTTATGAAAATACCCAGATGTGCGAGATTTTAATCTAGTTGCATGAGACATATGCCAAATGTGTGAGCCTAACGCCAGTTGGTAGGTCTGTATAAATACAGCACTTTGAAAGTTGGAACATGGTAGAAATTCTGCAAGAGACTATAGTGTGAGATTCTTAGAGACTTTTTTTAAGCTGTGATAATGGTAGGTCAGTTGAAGGGTGTTGTGTAGTTAGTGAAGCATAACACCTTCCACATACCACCAGAGCTCACTATATACCCTGTAACCTTATAGCCCTGCTGAGGCACATGTACATGCCCTCCTGGGCTAACTCAGCTGGGCACAGGAGCACAAACCCAGTTTAAAGTTTCCACCCTAAAATAGACCAACAATAAATAAAATGTCAAATGTCTATGGCCAGGTCTCTGTTGAATTCCTTCAACTGGATCCATGTACTCTTGATCAAATATTTACACTGTGTGCTCAACACTGGAATTCAAATATTTGGCTATAACTGGTTCTGGTAGGAATTGGAGAATAAATGTGCCTTTGACAATGACAGTTCCCTATTTGGGTGGTATTCATGACAGATTAAAGCCTCATTTTATTTGGCCAATGGTACAATGTAGCAAATACCATTAATCTTCAATCCGTGTGCATGTATTCAAGTTGTTGCAACTTCAATATTATTTGCTCAAACCTCAAGTGTATGGAGCTTTGGCTACATTGAAGCTATAAAAGCTCTACACTCTACACACATCGTTATTACGGTAATTCCTCTAAGAATTCAATCACAGGAAGTGAAATTCAAAGTCAGGGGGTGATTAAATTCATTAGAACAGAAGTTTTAAAAATGTTTCAAAATCATGCTGATGATCCTTTTTTTATTTGTTTGTTATTTCAATGATCTTAGAAGGTGATCAAATGAGAATGTCAGGCGATTGAATTTTGTCCCCAAAATTGGGGGTGATTGAATTTTGATAAGGAGATTGAATTAATAGAGGGATTACCATAAAGGTTCCTAAATACTGAAACCACTCCTCAGTAAACACATCAATTTCTTTCTATGCTACTACTGAATTAATAGAAAATTTAGAAACAAACTCTTGAGTAACTTTATCGGTCCGGGAAATACAGCTACATATATATTCAGAAATCTACCTATGGTTTGAATAATTGTGGTGGGACCAATATATATTTCTAAGTTTTGTGAATACAAGGATTATGTACATAGTGTTTTGGTAAGGGGCCTTCTTCGATTGCTAAACATTTCTAGCTATAACAATGACCCATGGCTACCCCAAGGGGCATTCTTCGATTGCTAAACATTTCTAGCTATAACAATGACCCATGCCCCCCCCCCCTCCCCCCAACAAACACTCTCACCCGGCATATCTGACTCCACACGTTTCTGTGACCAGAATTGCAGCCAGAGATGTGTATATTATATATGTACATGTATATCTATTGCCATACAGTAGTTCACATATCCCCAGCATGATCCATGTGTACTGTTTCACACCAATTTCATTTTTTCCAAACACGATATTATATTTCATCTCTACTCAGTCTGGCAACTGAAGGCAGAATCACAGAAGTATCTTCACCTCTTAGTTTCCTAATACATGTATACATGTAGTATATATATATGTATGTGTGAACAGTGTCCACACATACATGTGCAGTACATGTATGCATCCTCCTTTTTATTTTTTTTAAAGGTAAATGTCTCCCTCAAAAAAACTCATCCTGCGGAGCACAATTTGAAATTCAGTTCACACTGTACGGAATACCACAACTTCTTTAGATCATCATTGTGCAATATATTATTATTTTTTTATCCTTTTTGGGATTTCTGGAAAGCTGTAATATTTGTAGCAAATTGACTTCTCCCTGTGAATGAACAAGCCACATGGCCTTGTCTGTAATGAAATTATCATCCTGTGTTGAATGTGTGGAGATGTGTAGTTTCTGTCATGTTGTCTGTCTGGGAGGTAAACTGATATGGAATGACAACTGTTCATGACAGTACATGTGGGACTGTCAGTGCTTTCTGCCATGTCTGCGCTAAATTGACAGAACAAATTTGCTACATGTATGTAATTAATATAAATGCATAAATTAATACGATTAACATGCCTGTCCGAGATATCACATATTGGGTGTCCACTTCCTGGGTTAAATGAAAGTGTAGGCTGCATCCTTGCTAAAACCAGGGTTAGCTTGTAGCTCTGTTCTAGAGATAACCAGATCAATTGAGATGATTTGTGTTATTCCAAAATGCCACTGTGAAGTACAAACAATGCAGGAGAGAGACATGTCCAATTTTTTGACCAATCAGATCACTTGTTTTATGTGATCATGGCATGCCATCACATGTCAATATCCTACGTTCATTTTGATTGGACACCTTGTTCATGTGCTAACATTTCTCTTCTCATCCATTCCAAATATAATGTATATGTCCTTAAATATATGCTCAATTTGGGCAGAAAGTGGTCTGATATCGAGAGTGAGTGAGTGAATAGAATTTAACATCGCTTTCAACAATATTTCAGCTATATCGCGACGAACCAACTAAGCACCAGGACAGCACACAAGACACAGACAGGACGCTTACATGGTGCAATAACGACAAGTGATATTACAGTGCTAGACATCACATTATCAAGTTCCTGTTGCTTCTCAGCAAAATGCATTGAAGCAACAGGAACCCGTGCCCACCGGACACCCACCAACCACCCGCGGTCTAATATCGAAAGTGGTCACAAGGTTTCGCCTTCGGTTCAAAACTGAAACCTTGTGAAGATGGCATATATGCTGCCAAGCCCATATCTCATTATTTCAGGATACATCACCGAAAGAGAATAGGCTTTGGACAAGTTAACTTCGTGCTGATGATAAAAACACATCTGCTACATACAAGGTATCTCGATGACCAAGTTTCAGAATCAGCAGCAAAAGTCCTGAGATTCTCCGGACATGTTTTTTCATACCGACGGACAGGCAAACTTGAATAACATCGGGGAAAACAGACATACATCTACAGATATAGGCCAGTGCACATCTGCTACATACATGGTATATCATGTTAAAGTTCCAGAATCCTACAAGTAAATGAGATATTGTCCAGGATACATGTAGCTTGACTGGATGGACATTCATTGACGGACTGGATGGATATTTATTGATGGACTGGGATGGATTTTAATTGATGGACTGGATGGATATTAATTGATGGACAGGATGGATATTTATTGATGGACAGGATGGATATTTATTGATGGACTGGATGGATTTTAATTGATGGACTGGATGGATTTTAATTGATGGACTGGATGGATATTAATTGATGGACTGGATGGATATTAATTGATGGATTGGATGGATATTTATTGATGGATTGGATGATCTAGTGACTAAGTGCATTCATGCTAAATTCATAATTTGGAGGGGGGGAGGGGGGAGGGGGGGAGGGGGGTGATTGAATGAGTCTCTATTGTAAAATCTGTGAGAACTGTTGATCACTCTCCTGGATTTTGTTTTGCGTGAGTAAACACCCGAGTGATTCACTCCCTCCAATATCTCTCTCCATTTACAATTCCAGGAGAGTGATTCAAAGCAAAGAGAGTGATGAAAAATTTGGAAGAATGGTTACTCTCCTCTCCTTAAAACGGATAGACTGGGGAATTAATAGGTTATATCAGGGATTCATAGACGTCAAAATATTCTCTCTTTTTTCTCGCTGAATTGAGTTTTGTCCAATCAATATTCAGTTCTTCTAGAATTTTACCCCTTTTGTGTGTAATATTCTAATACTTTAGCATTCGCATTTTTACCAGAATTGAGTTTTTCATAAGTTTAATGTGATTCTTGCGTGTTTTTTGAGTGAATTTTACAGCCTATTAACGGTAGTAAGATGTGACTTCTATGAACCCCTGTATATGTTCGTGAACATTGACAGAAACACTTATTTGTTCAGAATTCCACACATGAACCTGTGGAACCAAAACGTTAATTCTACCTCAGTAAATTCCAAACGAAATGCAGCAGTTGGAAGTTCTACCTGTATTTCTCAGTATCTACAACTACAAGTTCATGTATCTTAGAATATACTACGCTCTGCCACATGTATTTATTTTTGGATGACAGTTCATCATTTGTAGACCAACTGTAAATTCATTACATACATGTATGCACATAGATGTACAAGTGTTCTTGAACCTGTTCAAGTATTCATGTACATCAACACTTGAGAAAATGCCATCAATTCCAGCATACATTTGAGGAAATACCGATTTACTTGTGCCCCTAAAATAACAATTTACTGTACCATCTTCCGAAACACCAAGAAAGCGAAGTTGATTCAACATATTATGTACATACAGGTATTAAATAATTGATTTCCCTGGAGGAAAAAAAAACAACCTCAAAACCAAGTCCATCTCTTGGGCTCTAGATGTTGTATGGTAGAGAACATGGGAGTTCAGGACTTATTAAGTGGCTGGTTCAGTAGTTTAACAGATGGTGGCTGTCACTGGGAATGTGATAAATGAGATGTAAAAGCTAGCCCAGTCTGCAAACATTGCTGAGGGTGCTCTACACCTGGACTGACCCCAGTCCCATATCCCTGCTGTGAGAAACATGGCTTGGGATCATGGAGTGATGGAAAAGAATGAGACAAACTCAGAGGGTTATGGAATGAGGTGAAACAACATTATTTTTAAAAAAATGGCCATGTAAAGTATTCCAGCTTTGAGCTAAAGATGGAAATATACTCCACAGGCCAAAATTATACTTCTGAGGTAGATGAAAAAAAGAGATCCTACTTATTTTCATGGTAATATTTCATCACCTTTCAACTGTAAGACAGTGTTGGCTTTATTAACTGAATATTGTAGACCTAGGTACAACTTTACATCAATAATGTAACTGCAGATTACATATAGGTAATAGATTAATTGCTAATCACATACATGCACCTACAGCCTGGTAGCTAGCAATCAGATGTCATGCCACAGACCTAGCATCTTCACCACGGCAAGGTTTCTATTTGTGAGCCAAAGGCGAACCCTTGACCAACTTGCATAGCAAACCGCGTTCCGCCCACACTCCAGTTACGTGACCTAGAAAAGCTGCGCTGATTGTATATAATACGTTTGGGTTTTACTTTCACTGCTAAACTATTCGCTCATACCGAATGTAAAATATTTAATCCAAGCACGCATAACAATAAAATATTAATGGATAGACCAGTGAAATTTTATAGAAATCCGTGCGTTTCAACCCAATTCAAGTCCTTCAGTGGGAAGGTAAGGTCGGATACACTGACTTCGCGGACCGCCTTTAAAGCTTCAGTGTTTTCTACATTTGCCTGGCTTGTTGGATGTTTGATGGTAGATGAATGGGTTTATTTTCTCTTCAAATAGATTTTGTTTTAAACTAGGTTTCCTTTATATTTATTAATGTTCATGGTTGTTGAAAAGGAGCATGTTCATCTGCCACTGGGTATCGCACAAGCTATGGTGTTTTCGAATCTGTTGTCACGGTCGCCATGGTCGCGGTGCTTAAGTGATTTGATTGGTCAATATGTGCAGGATGCCGCTGTGTTGCCGTTGATCGCGATACATTGCCCAAGCGTACCAGGGGCTATATCTAGGATAGAGATACCCCTGGTTTTAGCGAGGATGCAGACCTAGTAGCAGGTAATTAGGCAATGCAATACCTGCATGTAATACCTGGTAATAGGTAATTAGGTAATGCAATACCTGGTAGCAGGTACATGTAATTATGTAATGTAATACAAGTTTGGTATGATATCTGGTACCATGTTACATTGGTACCAGGTAATTAGGTAGTCACACACCTGATACCAGGTAATTAGATAATCACACACCTAGATACCAAGTAATTAGTTAATGACACACCTGATACCAAGTAATTAGGTAATGACACACCTGATACCAAGTAATTGGGTAATCACACACCTGGTACCAGGTAATAAGGCTATCACACATCTGGTACCAGGTAATTAGGTAATCACACACCTGGTACCAGGTAATTAGGTAATCACACACCTGATACCAGGTTATTAGATAATCACACACCTGATAACAAGTAATTAGGTATTGACACACCTGATAATTAATTAGGTAATCACACACCTGGTACCGGGTAAATAGGTAATCACACACCTGATACCAGGTAATTAGGTAATTATATCACACACCTGGTACCAGGTAATTATGTAGGTAATCACACACCTGAAACCAGGTAATTAAGTCATCACACACCTGGTATCAGGTAATCACACACCTGGTACCAGGTAGGTAGGTAATCACACACCTGGTACCAGGTTAGTAGGTAATCACAACCTGGTACCAGGTAATTAGGTGATCAGCATGTAATTAGGTAATCACACACATGGTAGCAGGTAATTAGGTAATCAACACCTGGTACCAGGTAATTAGGTAATCAAACACCTGGTACTAGGTAATTAGGTAATCACAGCCTGGTACCGATAATTAGGTAATCACATACCTGGTACCAGGTAATAATTAGGTAATCACACACCTGGTACCAGGTAAGTAGGAAATCACACACCGGACTCCAATCAGGTAAAGTTATGATGATGTAATGGTCTCTTACCTGGTGCTTGTCAGTCGTACTGGTGGAGCGGGTGGTTTCTCCACTTCCTCAAAGTCTGACATCTTCAACTCACAGCACTGGACCAGAGCCAGCTTCTGAAACATACCAACATCAGATTAGAAATACTGCAGGTCAAATACATGTAAGCTGTCTCGTCAAGAAATACACAGCACTAAAGAGTAAGACACTGATATCAGGATTTTTAAAATAAATTGTTTGATAAAATTAACTGCAAGGCATTTCCACATTAATTCATCATCATTATGATATTAGTGTTCACAGAAATGGGAACCGGAACCCAAATCCCAAGAACATATTATAGTTACATCAAACAAATCTGGCTGTCTCCCTAATTACATGAGCTTGAAATGAAACTCCCCAATAAACCACTCCCTGCAATATGGGTGCTGCACCACCAACAGTCTTCCCCTCCAATACCGAAAATCTGAAGTGTTTCATATGAATATTACAGGGTACATGTACACTAACATTACCAGTCATGCCAATATGGAATCTGGCTACACTGGACAGAATTCCACCATTCAAGAGTCACAATGTTAGAACTTAGAATGCCATGATATCTGGATTTGTCAGTAATGAAACAGAATTGCTTTTATTTTTCCTGACAATATTCTCAATTAGTGATCAGGGTCTACTCGTAACTTGACCTTCTGTAGAAACACTGAATTTACCCCGCGTGATCAAGATAAGACACTATATCTACATGTACATGGGGCCTGGTCTAATCACCCAAATTAAGGGGATTAATCCCAATCAATGCCATTAGCTAATGGACAGTACTTGAACAGGAGGCAGACTAAACCCACAGAGCTAGGAGGCATAGCTCAGGTCCTTCATGGGATGGACAAATAGGTCGTATCACCAACACAAACAAAGTCTAGACCAGCCAGTCAAACAGCACTTGATTTGTATCATTAACTAGCTCATTCTAGATGAGAGTGGCTTACATCATCCTGATAATGTACAATATATTTGTTGAATTGTAGCATACATGTACAAGTACAAATCCAATTCCAGACTCCCATATATTTGTATGGTGGCATGTACATGTAATAGATAAAGGGTTTTATGGAAGGTGATGAATAACATTGATATATGTGGGCTGGCCCTTACTGGATAAATACAAGTTGTAATGGGAAGGATATTCGAATGAACCAAAACACGGCTCCAAAAGGAATCCGCGACATTTCGGCAGGCGACATTTCGGCCAACGACATTTCGGCCAACGACATTTCGACCAACGACATTTCGGCAGAAAGTGAAAAACCGACATTTCGGCAGGTTTTGTCATTATTGCTGTAAACTGTCCAAATACAATGTACAAACTTACTGGGGATACTACACAAGTAGATACATGTAGAAGCACCCCCTCACCCGGATACCCCCACCCCCTCTCTATAGTACTAGACTATGCTAAATGTGATTTTATGTATGTTTTAGTTTTTCCCAAAAGCATGACCATTTATTAAATAAAATATCACAGAGGTTATAGTGATTGATTACATTAAAAACTTGCGCGGTGAGGGTGGGAGGGGGGGTGTATCCGGGTGAGGGGGAGCTTCTACTACATGTATCTATCCCCAGTAAGTTTGTACATTGTATTTGGACAATTAACAGCAAAAATGACAACCTGCCGAAATGTCGCTTTTTCACTTTCTGCCGAAATGTCGTTGGCCGAAATGTCGCCTGCCGAAATGTCGCCTGCCGAAATGTCCTGACACCCTCCAAAAGATGTGGGTCCCAACCATCATAAATTGAAAATCATTCAATGCCACTCCGCCACCCCCACCTCCTTTTGTATATATGTTGCTGTACATGTTGGATCTAACTTTCTCAGATTAACGACATTCCGCACCCTTGCTGATGCGCATACCATCACGCATGTATTCATAGCGCATGTACGTCGTCTTATGATGTCAAATTAGAAAATATCCTGCTGATTGCGCTACTAATTGCACATATCATATACGATGCTCTCCACACTGAGGCCGTTGTCACTTGATTGGTTGTTTAGCATGACCTTGATTTTTAAATACACATGCTGGATACCATAATTATTTATTCTTAATTATTAAATTGCAAACCAATTGTATACTACATGTAATATGAAGAAAATGAGTAAGTTTTACATGTACTCATGAAAATGTAAATTTCCTCATCTATTTTAATTATTTGACCTCAAAATATAGATGAGGGCTGGTCATGCTAAACAACCAATCAAGTGACAATGGCCCGAATTTGATGCGACTGGAAAGACACAATGGGTTTCGCGCAACGGTTAATAATAGCTATACACCTTCTATACATTTAAGTATATATTATCTAAATGGGCATATCCAAGACAATATTTCAGGACACAAGAAAGCTGCAGAAATTCAAACGAGTATTTGTAATCCCCTCTAACTTCCTTCAGCTTTCCTGGAAAACTTCATAAAATGTTTGAAATGTGTCGAATTCGGCCCACCATAGAGAAAACCTATTAATAATCTAATTTGGATTTAAAAAGTTGTAATGTCTTAAAAAGAAACCATGGATGGAAAAATATGCTATAGGTATCCGTAGTTAGATCATTCCACAAAGTTTACATAGAACTACATTTGATTTGGTTCAGCTTTGAATGTATGTAGGCCATGTGGACATAAGGCCTTTTTTTTTTTATTAATTGGTTTACGGATTTTTCTGGCAAAAATGTCCAGGTGGAGGATGGAAAAAAAATAAAAATAAAATCAAGCCTCCACACTTTATTTATTTTTACTTTCTGACAAACACTTTATTTATTTTTACTTTCTGACAAACTTCTTAGACACGAGAGGGCGGTAAAAAAAAAAAAATGATATGTCAAATCCAGGTAATAGCCAGTGTAATAATTACAAGACATTTACCAAAAGATCAATGACAGACGTTTCCTTCAACCAAGCGACAATATCAGTCGCTTTGCGTGAAACCAACACTTCAATAGGGGTGTTGACAGGACAAGTCATGTTTCCTGCTGTTATTTTGGACAGACCGGCCGGCAGATATGTCGTCAGTTGTCACTGATCTCCTTCAAGACCAAGTCCCCCACCGTCCCAGCAGTTACTGGACCGACAAAGCCCTTGAAAAGGACGGTCGCGTCCTGTCTAAGAGTCAGTGAAAACCACCGCGAGGCCGAACCCGCCATCTTGGCTTCAAACACTGCGCCGTTGAAATGATGTCATGTCTGGTCCCCGAACTACAGCCGAAGGTAACATGGAAGTCGGAAACCACCACCACTGTAACCAAGGAAAGTAACCCGCCTCCAAGACCAAGATGTCTGCAGAGTGTTGAACTCGTGCGAACTCGAGCGTGAAGAATTTATATAAGATGTTTTACGCACAGCAAGTATTAAAATGAGACCAATATTGCGAATTTTATGTTTTTATTCTTCCGACAGAGAGGTCAGCAAATGTGACACGTCGGCGGATACGACAGAAATAAAAAAAAAATCGAAAATCCAATTTTATTTTTATTTCACTTTTGGCAAAATGAAGGTCGGCGGATCCGTAAACCAATCAATAAAAAAAAAAAGGCCTAAACAAAACACATTTATTAGCATTTGATGAAGGGTGATTTTTTTAAGAGCCAAATTGTACAATGTAAATTTTTCACATTTATTTACTAAATTGGAATAAATGCCTGAAAGTGTTCAGTGACCTATTTTTTACTCAAAATGAATCTGTATATTTCAAGGTCCATAAAACAGAAAATGAAAAAAATCTGTTGTCTTAGGCCTTCCACACTTGGTTCCTTGTTTCCCGTCAGCAGCCCGCATGTCATTTTACCTATTGCCTGTTATTTTCATCATTTTGACTCATTTTCATTATTTGCATTTTTTCCTATTTTGTTGCACTTCCCAAGCACAATTTCTCTCTTTGGACATGTTGCTATCAGTAAAATGTGTGAACGCTCCTATTTTTGTTCAACAACCTCAAAGACACATCAAACCTGACGATGGAAATGGAAACATTTATGAAAATAATATGCTTCCGTGGAAAATCCCATCAGGGGCTGTAACTCATTTGCATTCTCAAACATGGCTGCTGAATGACGTTGTTTTGAATTTATTCTAAATAATGAGCACTGAATAATGAAGAGTAAGACCCGCCTGCATCACTTTTGAAAAACTGGTTTACGGGAAACAAGGAATCAATTGTCATTAGCCTAATAGGGTGAGGAACGTCCTGAAATGACACATCATCCAGTGATGATACTAGTGTTCTGAATGGACCAATCACAATCACCAGTTGATGACTTGAATCTTTAGATGCTGTGGTTGGTCATTCACTATGATGTGATCTTCAATATGGGAACATAAGAGCCTAGTTACATGTAGCACTTGACAAATGATACAAAAGGAAAAAAGTGTTAGTAAGTTACGATTTCAATTGCCTTACTCCAGATAAACCAAAAGCCCATGATGAGCTTCAAAATACATGCATGTCCCCACAACCGACTGCAGGCCTGAGGATTTCAATGAAGGTTCAATGTTAGTTCCTGGAGGAGAAAATCATGGAACGGTGGAACCCAGAAAAAGTTTCTCAATGATGTCTAGAATGATGAGATTCATGTACATGTGAAACTGTAAAATGTGTCTTGAACGGTACTTAGTGATAAAACACAGAACCCAAAAATCAGTTTTTGAAAATTTTGAAATTCTCAGGACTGTGACAATCACTCATCCATAGTCCTGGTTCATCTGACAAAGCCGAACCATGCCAAGACGAAGACCATCTATTTCATTATAGGACTTTCTGAACAGCATTCCTGAGTTGTCACCTGAATAACCCACAATGTGTTCACAAGTTGGTCATATCCACGTTTGAAGACATGCCCGTTTTCGCCAAGAACTTGAAAGAGTTTGTGCTAAAGTTATTTTTCTCCGCATAAACTTGGCCTTTGTCGACTATACCAAGATCGCGCAAATAATGATATCACTCTCGAACGTCGTGCGTTAATTGGCTGTTAATTTGAACAGATGGTTTAAGTATCAGTTGTAAAGAGCACATGTATCATGTTCATGTAGAGCTGTAACAGAGTATACACACCTACATTATAGAGGTGCATCATTTTTGAAAATTGAAGGAGAGCAATAAATCGCACCTCTCAATTCCGTGAGCAGAGCAATTTACACTTGTGGCTGTACATGTACATATGATCGTCATATATGTGTACATCAGTGGTGTACATTGCTGTGAGTGTGAGCAAGGCAACTGATAGGAGTTAACTGTGATGACCAGTCTTGACCAGTTTAGAGAATGATTCATGAATGACATTGAGTAGGCCTACAACTGTCTTTTGCCGGGGATGTAGCCTTTTACAGAGCACCAATTCTTATTTCTGTGTAGTTGTCAACATTCAAAGTGTTTTAGCTTGACCAATCATTCAGACATTCAAATGGTGGGTATTAAATGACAAGCAGGGGCAGGTTGGGGCACAGGGTCGTATAATGAATTACATTTCCGGGTTGTTAAACCAATTTTTCTAACTGTGAGCAGTTCTTGCGTTTAGCGGCGAGCGATCGCTCTCGCACGCCATCGCTCACCTAAATCGTATCCAAGGTATATACTGTTTTTCGCACACCTAGATTCAGCAGAGTAAATACAGAAATAATTAGGCTGTGTCTGCTAACAGCATTATTGACATATTGTTGAACGAACGGACAGTTGGTGTTAATTTTGCTAACTCTTCCGTTGAAAAGCACCGTGAGAAGAAACCGAAACGCCTTTAATAAATTATAATCAGCAAGCGGTAATCTCCTGCACAGGCTATTCCTAGCATGGGATTGCGCGATATTTGAGAGCTGAAAAAAAATGGCGGCAACTGCGGAAAATCTTCCTTGAAGCACTGAGACAAAGTTTACATAAGAAAGGTAGATGATTTACCCATCATCATCACACAGAGCCTGTAGTCAGTAGGATGTCAATACTCTTGGGCAATATTGAACTGTGACTCTGATCATTCTCCAACCATTCTTCTCATTCACAGTCACTTGATTACTATCGGCTGATGATTTTGGAGAACATTCACGAACACTGCTTTTCGTGCATACTATGCAATAATGATTGGTTGCCGACTTTTATATGCAGGACTGTATCTCTGATACGATCTTTGAGAATAGAATCAAGTGACTTTCTCTTCATTTATTTATATGTCAAACAACTATAAATGTGGCAATTGTTGTAGCCTCTGACCATTAATATTCCTGATGTAAATGGCTAGTTTCTCCTTTTTTGAGATAATGACACAACAGTTCCAACTCCCAGTGAGCTTGAATTAAATGCCCAATCTACTAGTAACCACAAGTGCAGGGTTTTCTCTAAAAAAAAAAGTAGGAGTCTGAATTGGAAAAGTAGGTGTCTGTGAAGGAGCGTAGCGACTGAACTGAGGGAGCTTAGCGACCGAAAGGGGCGGAGCACGAGGGGACACCCCCCGTCGTTCGGAGAATTTTTTTTTAAATGACCAGTAGAAATGGTGCTTCTAGAGAGGTTTTTATCTGAATACAACAGCTTGTCCACAAGATGCTGGAGACCTCCCTGGACTCATTGGCTTGTACTTGGAAATACATTTTAAGCTATTATTAAAGGAAAACAAAACAAGACATTTTGAAATGGAATAAACTTCTGTATTCACTACTCACACAAATTGTTTCCTCATTCTTGACTTTTTAATCCTCTCTCTCCTTCCCCGTTTTGATTACTAAATTAATTCATCCCCCCCCCCATTCATGTTTAAATCCCCTAAATGAAAGCCACAGTAAAAAATAATTTTCTTGCAAATTTCTTGAAATTTCTTAGATTTTCTTGAATTTCTTAAATAGGAAAAATACATTATTCCCTCTGTGATACAATGTTTAGAAAGTTCTGAACAATAATTATTATGACGTTTTGGGGGATAGTTTCTGGCAGTTATTGGGCATTTCCAAAGTTTATAAATCTGTATCAATTTTTGTCTTGTCAGTAAGATATGATTTTATTCTCAAACAAGAAAAAATAAGAAAAATCTTCCAATTTCTTAAAATTAGAAGACAAGAATTATTAGAAGAAAAGAATTATTTTCTTACAATTTCTTAAAATTTTGAGAAAATTTAAGATAATAATTCTTGTCAGTCTCCCATTTTAAGAAATTCGAAGGTTTTTTCTTGTTTGAGAATAAAATCATATCTTACTGACAAGAGAAAAATTTAAACAGATTTATAAACTTTGGAAATGCCCAATAATAACTGCCAGGAACTATCCCCCAAAACGTCATAATAATTATTTTTTGGAACTTTCTAAACATTTGTATCACAGAGGAAATAATGTATTTTTCCTGTTTAAGAAATTCAAGAAAATCTAAGAAATTTGAAAGAAAATAAATTTTTACTGTGAGTACATGTATGTCATGTGGAAAGATGAATGGATAATTACTGCATACGTCCAGAACATTTCGGACTTCTCGCCGTGCGCTTAAAATTTTAATATTGATACTTTCCTGTTGTATTGACCATGAAGTAGCCCACCTGTGCCGTGGTGACGCTTGGTCTCTTACTAAAAGAGGAAGCCTCTGACAAACTCGGCTGTCTGCGCTTCATAATTCTAGTTACTCTCCCAGAGATCGGAGCATTCCATATCCATTCAGTTTTGCAAACAACTCTGGTTGCACAATGCCGCAAAGAGGAGAGTGCTGCCGTCGTAATGGATAGTCGCAAACAAAAAGAAGAGTCGTTTACGGCACTGCAAAATAACAACACGCGGGCCCAAAATAAAATCTAAAGACGTTTTCAGGCTGTGAATGGCTTCCAACGTTTTCCCGACTGTGTTGAGTGCCAGGTAACAAGCTAATTCCATGTCACTTTTGTGAAATTCTGTCTTGGTGTCTACCACAGCACCGGATTTACAGCCGGCGGTCCGGGAATGAGTACACGTACGCAAACCGCCGGCAGCCGGGTTTTAGGGAAAACACTGCAAGTGACTGTTGAAATTCTTCATAGAATATTTTATTTTCATTAATTTTTCGTTTGAAAATAAATGGACTTATTTAATCAAAAATATAATTATGATAGGCTGAATAAAACAAAATCACTCCCCTCGTGAAATTTGGGGGAGCAATTTTTAGCTCTCATATCAGCTCTCCTCGGTTAATTTAGAAGACACATTTTATAGCTCACCATGATTTTACAAAAGACAAGGACTATGCGAGATGGATCTGTGAATCCTACTGAATCATATGTACTCGGTGGCTGAGTGGTCTAAGGCGTTTCGCTAGTGGTGACCGCTAGCCTCACACTGCTGAACCGGCACGGGTTCGAGCCCAGCTGGTCCATGTGTGAAAGTTTGTCAGTTACTTGCCGATGGGCGGTGGTTCTCTCCGGGTACTCCGGCTTCCTCCACCAACCAAACTGACTGTCACCATATGAGTGAAATGAACTTGAGTGTGACATTAAGCCAAATCCCCTCCTCCCCCCCTACTAAACAGTGAGCGTCTCACAGCAGAGAAGCAGCCCTTTCCGGCACTCACTCTTTGAGCAAATGCAGGAGTCAAGCAAAATGCCCCTCTTCCCCCCCCCCCCCCAACATCAGGGTTTAGTGGGGACTTAGCAAATGAGAGTTGCTATAATGCTTCAGTGCCCTACCCCCTGGGGCAAAACATTTAAGTATATCCCAACCTAAACCGGCTCAACCAAATACAACTAATATCCCAACCCTAGGTAAAAAAAAATATTAACTGAATTCCCACATAAACAAGGCTGAAAACGTGTGAAAGCCCACTAAGCCCGACCCTTGCCCGAAGTTGGAGGGGGGGGGGGGGATTTCGTTTAACTCCTGCAAAACTGTGAAACAGGCAAAACTGTCATCATGTCATGATCATGTATTTAGAAGTGGTGAAGTTTCTCTTGAGTTATCACTCTATATTATTTTCAATTAGGGAAAATAATGGTATCACATATTTACAAAGAAACAAAGTACCAATACAACATTATTAAATGCGCTAAGTAAGATTTGAGTCAGAGAGTCGCACTGACTCAACTTCCCACATAGTAAAGAAGTATATAAATTTGTGAGTGGAGATCCCATTCCCAGTTCGTGGAGAATACACATCATTAACCGACCCAATTTAGACCTTTTCCTCGTGTAATTTAAGCAATCTGATATATATACCTATAACATTTCAGAACCAGAGACCAAATTACCTCGATTTTAAGTGCAATATCCGCTCTGGGGTGGCCACTTCAGACACCAGGCCTGCTTGTCAAAAGCGGCATGATACTCAGGAAGTCTCCATTAATTTCTGGCCAGTGACAAATCTCGCGCGTATTCTCGCCAATCTCTGATCGCGCGAGAACACAGATCGATGACTAATGCCTATGTCATTTCTTAAGATGACATAAGGACCGAAGTGCTGCAGGAGAAAGTCCTCAAGATTGACACTTTAAAAAGGAGAATAACTGAGATTTTCTTGATACACAGGAAACACATATGTTCCGCTTTCTCTGTAGCATGGGGAAATGTCTTATGTGCCAAACGTGAAATAAAGTTTACAAATATATGCACATGGCCAGTTACTTGCTGAATGACGGCAAGAGGTTACTTGTTACTTGATAAAGAGCACTACAATCTTTTTTTTTTGAAACAGGAACATTAAATTCATTTCACTTCTTATAAGCACACATCTATTTTTGGATACCGGTATTTATTTTTCACAATTTCTTGCCCATCTCTTCGAATGGGGGGCGGTATTCTAATCTTGATCCCTAAATCTAAAGCTGAATAATCTATGCGAAGTACCGGTTTTGGCGGTATAAATTAACCGTATTTTTTAAAAATATTTCTTATTTATTTAGGGTTTTTTTACCTACGGTACCTGCTACAATAAGATAATGAAACATTCTTAGTAAAAAGGATACCGGTATACTTTCTTTCATGCATGCATTTATGCAACAGCAAAAAAATGCAACAACTTTGCTTGTGAACACATTTGCATCTTAGTGCCTGTGGGCTAAGCCGTGGTACCGGTATCGAAAATAGTGACACTTGCGAGCGATTTCACTAAATTATCATCCCATGAAAACCCCCAAATTGTATATCGACATATATACCGGGAGCGTGATGAGATATAAATTTAATATGGTGCATTATGGGAAAATTAAATGAGAAACTGATCGCGGGAGAGAAACATATCTAGCTATAATTATCTTATAATAACATAAATAACGGAATCAAAATTAAACTGTAGGCCTAAATTATTTGAGAGAATATATTATCAACACATTCTTCTTTTGTTCGTTTTCTTTGAAATAAGAAATGTCCCCTAATTCAGAACGGTTCTGCATGACCCTACAGTATAACATATCGCTTTGATACGGTCTAACGTACCGTAGGTCCTATCTGTCGAGACAATCAGATCTGATTTGACTGGGTGCGCGCAGATGGAGGGAATCTTGCCGCGTACAGCAAAAGCGATAACTACTCCAGTACACCACAGAATCGTAACATTTGGTTTAGATAATAATTGGTCCACCGAAAATTGAATTTGAACGAAATCAGTCGTTAGCTCTTATTATACGATTTTGGTTGATATACAGTACCGTAACTTAGTCTCTATAGCCTATCAACGTACACTCTGAGCAATGGAGAGAAATATTGGTTCTGCTTGGTTTTTTAGAATATTACCAAATTTGGTTCTTAGTCTGATACACAAGTGGAACCAAAACATAGAACCAAATCTAAAAGATTTCCGTAGGTGTTCAGATGGTGTTGCTCGCAAAGTCCGAGGGCGTCGCTATGGTTTGAGGGTGATCATTAGGTATGGAACGACCCCCTCTCAACGCCCAACCATTCTTATTTTCTTATGTTGGACAGAACAATACTGCGCTGTCTAATAAGTAAGCATAGGAAACGACCCCCTCTCAAGAAATGTTGGCGACGCCCATGAGAACAGTTGTTTTGGGGTATTAAAAAAACAATGAGTGCATTTTGTTCTATAAAGGACAACCGACAGGACATGTAGATCAAATTTCGTGTGCATTGGAAAGCATAGGAAACGACCCCCTCTCAAGAAATGTTGGCGACGCCCATGAGAACAGTTGTTTTGGGGTATTAAAAAAACAATGAGTGCATTTTGTTCTATAAAGGACAACCGACAGGACATGTAGATCAAATTTCGTGTGCATTGGAAAGAGGTCGAATAGATTTGTGACAACGTATGATAGTAGTATATATAGGTGAAATCTCTTATGATTAGTGGGGTGGTGATGCATGATGCACTGAAGCGGTCGGTTGTAGACTAAGACTGATGTGCTGCCCACGTTGATCGGTGACGCCATCGTGTGCGTGCGTAGGAGTAGTAGAGAAAGTACATGTTCGAGGAGTTGGGGATATATGGGCCATCCTGGGTCCAAATGAAGCATGCATGATGTCGTATTGAAGCTCCCGTGGTGTATTTTCCGATGCGCACTTGGGACATGATTACATACATAACTATACACTAGCCCATAGGGGCGACTAATGGCATGTGTACATAGGTGATACTTGTGAGCCACGAAGTGTTGCAAGAGAAGAAGCCCCTTGACGGTGACGTCATCTGTGTGACGTCATCAGTATAACCGCATTTACTGATACGCGCTTAGAAAATGTCTACATATGTACCCATATAAACTAGCCCACAGGGATGAGGGGGCATGGTTCTATTGAAGCCCTCGTTAGGACCGTCATAGTTTCGGTGTGATACTCTTGTGCACTGGTGGAGTAGTAGAGAGAGGGCATTCCTTATACTAATCTTACTCTCTAAATATTACACTGGTGCTCTGTATAAACTACATTGTCATTCTCTAAGTGTATAGATTTAAAAAAAATCAGGTCTATTTTGAGAGATAGGGAAAAAGTGGTCTATACACACTTCTAATAATACTTAGTTTACTAGTATACGGAGCGTCAAGCACGGGTAGGTCCAGACCTGTCTACAGATGATGGTGAACAGTCATCCCCACAAACCGCACCGAAAATCCCCTTTCTATACTACTCCCAGAGTGCGATTGCACTATGGGGTTGTGGTGGACATGTTGAGAATTGTCTAGACGAAATGACTACTTTTTGTACCATTGCGACTGATCTTCTGGTTGGCTAGCGTAAGCAGTAAGCTACTTTCTTTTGCCATTTTGGCACATGGGTTATTTGGCTATCCACGATTTTAACCACCTGCTCGATGCCACTTACTCATCTAGACCCTTTAGAACGTCATGGTTATACCAGCCACGACACTATTGTCCAGCATACCTGTATCACCTGATCGAAGCCATTTACACGCCTGGATAATTTACAGCGCCATCAATCTGCCAGGCAGGACGCTACCACCCAGTATAATCGCCTGGACAGTTAACACCACCACGAACGGTTTCTCCATGAGGCACCCAGGCATCAATTTCACCTCAGTCAGTCGAGTCGTCGCCAAGTGTAATCACATGGACAAACACGCCGAAGGTTTACGGAGCCAGTAGAGATTGACCCCATCCATGAGTCTACCAACCACGGCGCTGTCTCTTAGTATACGTGTGCGATCTACAGGAAGTCATCCGTGAGGCACAAAGTCATTCATGGGGCACACAGGCAGCAATTCCACCTCAGTCAGTTGAGGCACTAATTTTGCCAGATCTACGTCTGTTCTCGTGTGAATACACCTATTGTCAGAAAATGTCAAAAGATAACCATTCCAAAGCGCATTACTTCTTATTCACCAAACGCTATATAGACGATTTCCTAGCACTGGATAATGCCTATATTAGCGACGAAGTGAAGGATATCTACCCCCTTCACTGGATTTGATGGAAAGAAGTAACTTATCCTGACCTATGCCTAATGATCAGAGATTATAATATAATAGTAATAATAATAATAAACTTTATTTTAACTCGATAGCCTAAATAGCCGTTCATGATCTCGATAGCAAAGATTTCATTCACTTCCACTCTACAAGAAAGACGATTACAATTTTGACATAGTTAACCACCTATCTCTGGATAGCAATATTCCACAAGGTCTTGCATACGGCATATACATATCTCGCCTGGTAGCATTTACTAGATCATGTGAAGGCTTTGCCACAGAATATTATCGCGGAAACATGGCCATACAATCAAACGCCTCCATTTGAAGTTTCTCAAAGTTTGTGATAAATATCGTACACTGACGGCAAAATACGATCGTAGCCGTGTAACTCTGGCACTATGTTATAACTTGTGTCTAATTCTGCTTATCCCGGAGCTGTTTGAATATCATGTGTTTTACATCTCCATGGAGTTCAAACGAACAGTCGCTATCAAAACATGACTGAGATACATACTCTCAAAAACGACTTCATTTGGATAAGAATAAGGATCAGTGATTAGGGTTTTATGTAAAGAACGTCATATTGTTTTGCCGACATTGGAAACTGTGAGCGAGCTTTTCTCTTGTAGGAAACCATCTTGTGTTATTATTACTATTTTATCCATACACATATGGAATTGATGCTAACAGTCATACGAAATAGATATTTAGATTATTGACGCGGAAATTCGCCATGGACGACAGCCGAATATTAAATGTCGAATCTGACCCCTACGATATAGAGTTATTGAAGTTTATACCTATGAATATCGAAGTGGATGAATACCTCGATCAAAGTGTGAGAAATCAGATAATATTAGACGATCTTATGACAGAGGCCAAACAGGACACGAGAATTTCAGACTTCTTGATCAAAGCATCTGTTATATATAAGGTACAAAAGGATCTGTTATATACAAGGTACAAACCTTGGTCGATCCGGGCGATTCTAACTTAGGCCCGTCCGTGTGGTACCAAGGGCGAACTCATATACCAGATATATTTACAAACGGCAGCTTTGAGCTAAGTGACATAAATGCTAATACAGAAACCACCAGATAGATGATATTTTCTTCATTCCTTTTATTTCAATGACATATGGTCGTGGGTTCGTGTGAATAGAATATGCATATGATTGAACAATATCAGAGTAGTTCAGGGCCATATATTATAACTTTCGCCACTGCTGATTTGACATTTTGTCCGGCCCAGGGACGGCTTTGGAGATGAACAATGCTGACCGTTTTACCAGCAAATTTTCATCAGTCGTTGAATATGTCAACAACTTTGGTAACGCTCCCATGTCGGTTTCTGCTCGGTCCGGAGTTCTGGGCACGTTAATCGAAGTTTCAATCCTATCTCACAGTGCTTTGCACAATGAGAGATGGAACTGTTACTCAGGCAAGCCAAAGCTTCGAGATATAGCGGCTTGACGTGCCAGTCTACAGTTCTTTTTCATAACCCCATCGACAAGCATCAGTTTTCATAGTTAGGTTATCCCAATGATCCAACTACTTATAAAAATGTGTAAAGCCGCCATCTCTCCACTTCACATCTCGTCGAGCCGAATTTCATGAAAGGTTCACAAGTGGTAAATCTAAGGTGATTGAAAAGGCTGTACATGTAGTACAAGCTGGACACGGGCTATATGTGATGTTCATCCCCTCTTGGTTCAAGCGGGGCCAATCTGGGAAGGGCTAGATTATGAAAATGAATGATATGGGAAGACGTAACAGCAAAAAACTTCGGATCATCAGTCACTATGCAGTCACTATTCAGAAAGCATACATCCTAAGCATGATAAAGGATATGATCAGCCTATACTAATGCTCGAAAGCGTATCAAATATAATGTGTGGAAAGAGATTTTTGGTGGTCCTATAAAGCAGCAGTATAGTGAAGAGAAAAAGCAGTATTATATGAACCAAGATTATGACGAAGATGAATCGTGTGATATAGCCAAGCAAGACTGCATTCCAACAATAGAAGATAGACTACAACCACGTGATTCATTGTCATGAATTTTTCAAAACAGCCAATCATTTTCAAAACGGAAATAAAAATTCATTATGGGGAAGCTATTGGACGGAGTATTGGACAGAGAAAGGACTTACTCAAGAAAGCAGCAACTGGAGAATATGTGTCGGACACTGATGATTCGGATATAGGAATGGACAAAGGATAAGAATAAATAAAAGTGATTTTTGAATATTCTGAAAATTTTTACATGCAAATAGTATGTATGAGAAAAATATGCAATGTTATGTATCTATAATTATGTGTTGACATGTTTTCACGTAACTATAATTCCTCCTGATCTTGCCCATCATCATCCCGCTCTTGCTCCTCCTGCTTGTCCACGTCCTTCTCCTGATCTCGCCCATCCTCCTACTGCCATTCTTTCCCCTCCTCCTTCTCCTCCTAACCTTACCCATCCTCCTACTGTATTTTCTCTTTCTCCTATTATTTTGTTGTATTGCTTCTTGGAATTGAGGCTAACTGGCGAACGTAAATAAAGCCGGGCCTTTCATTTATTGACACGGAGATTCTTTTGTGGACTACGGCAGAATACTCAATGTAGGATTTGTCTGTGCTTATGCAAATCGTAGCCAGAATGATAAATTACTCACTGGTTTCTCCGGGAAAAGAAGCTGTGCAAAAAAAAAAATGTTTTGCAGTAGGCGAGCCTATAACCTGCGTGTCCCGTGAAATACTTTGTACAAAATAATGGATATAAGATCTAGTAGTAAACTGATGGTCTAAGGTCTGCCTATCTTGCATATGGGGATCAAGCTCGTTCACGCGCATCGAGGGCTTATAGGGCAGCCTGGGCTACGATATGCAATACCGTTTCTGCTCGGATCATCTGGCCACAACCATTGCGGTTTCCCTTTAAAATACACACGTTTCACTGCAGTTTCATTTTAAATACATAACGGCTACACGTGTTATTCGTTTCACTATTTGCGTGCACTCACACTATAAAGATTTGAGTTTTGTAATTCGAGCCCGTTCCGCCCATTGAACAAATAGGATAGGCTGTCGACACATTCATTTAATAGGTGAAAAGTGACTTATTGAATAAATGAATTGATAATAGTCTACATTCATTGCACGGACAAGTTACTCGCCTTGGAAATCGCCTCTCGCGTAGATAGAGACAGATTATTTACCTGTAAACAACACAGTAACAGTTGACTGGGCAGAAATATGTACATGCGGAATAAAAGCAATTGTTCTGAAAGAAAAGTAAAAAGCGAGAATGTTTATAGCATTTATGGACAGTTTAATCCAAGTACGTTTAACCCTTTCACCAATCTGAAAATTATTTTCAGATTACTGTGAGGATTTTGATTGAGATAAATTAAAAAATATATTAGTACTAGACTTTGAAGTAATGTCAACCACTGTGAAATAAAGAAAAGTTGAAAATACAGTTACTTTACTGTTACATTAATCCCAAAGATAATCCAAAAGGTCAGGTAAAGGGTTAAATATTTGAAATTTATTCATGTACGTCATGATCTTTTATTCGCCAAATTCTGATGTCAAAACACAGTCTGTGAATCGCAGTATTTTGTTCGACATTTACAGAATTCTTGTGAACCTTTCGGATCCACCAGTGTCCACAGTCCCAACACAGATTTTCTTACTTGGGAAAAGGGTGTCGAAGTACCGCGAGTAGTTCTTGAACGCATTTTTTTTGGTATTTTCAAATTATTATTTTTTTGAGAAAAACTAGATTTGTAACAAGAGCAAATTTCAACCAAAATGTCGGACGAGGCGATAATGGAACAGCCAAAGAAGGCTAGTCCGCATCATATACAGTTTGAGATGTCGGAAAATAAGAGAGGTGATCCATTCGCGTTCTGTGACAGAATGGCTACCCCTGCAGGGCTCGGGATTCTCAAAGACGTCAACAGATTGGTGGTACGGCAAAATATTGAAGAAGACATAAACGGTAAGCTGACATTCGAAATATTGTGGAAAAGTGGGAGTATGTAACAAGTTAACCGTACACACTGCCAACCGAATTGGGTCAGTTGACCCATTGTTTAACCGACCCGAAATATCTGACAATTGACCTAAAATATTTGGGTATGTCACATCTGTTTCAAACTTATTGGATCAATTAATGCATTATTTGGTACATATGTCGGTTGAAAGGACCTAAACTGGAGAAATTATCCAAAATCCCATATATTTGGGTCGGTCACGTATGTGCAAAATAATATGTCAATAAATCCAAAATAAGCGGATACAGACGTGATCGATCCAAATTTATTATATGAGTGAAAAGGGACCCTTAAAGAGGGAATTTGACCCAGAAGCTTTAAGACAATATATCGATAGGCCCATATAGTACAAGCCAATTCACATCTGTACAAACATATCAAAGATTTAATGTTGTAGGTTTACCTCCAGAAGATGGTGTATGCTCTTACACCTGAAAGCATTTGGATCGGCCTGTCCCCTATTTCCCCATGCACCACCCAAACCTCACCCCATGCACCACCCAAACCTCACCCCATACACTACCCCAACCGCACCCCATGCACCACCCCAACCGCACCCCATGCACCACCACACCCTCACCCGATGCATCACCCCATACATCATTCCAACCTTACCCCATGCACCCACCTCAACCTCACCCCATGCATCACCGTAACATCACCCCATATACCACCCAACCCTACCCCATCACCCCAACCTCACCCCATGCATCCCACACCGATCGGTACTGAACACCGTGAACAGATTACGGATACAAGATTTAGGAAATAATGTCCACCTTCCATAATTTAACCCAGCTAAGACATTCTTTCATGATTTACAGCTCAGGTAGAACATATTTTCCTGAAGGTAAACATATGAAAAGGAATATTGGTTCCTGTGACATTCTTTTCTCTCACATCGGTAGCTGAAACTTTCGGATGACTTTCGAACTCACCACCATGCTCAAAGGTGCAAATAATCATCGATGAAT
This sequence comes from Hanleya hanleyi, assembly GCA_036873755.1. Taxonomy (NCBI): domain Eukaryota; kingdom Metazoa; phylum Mollusca; class Polyplacophora; order Lepidopleurida; family Hanleyidae; genus Hanleya; species Hanleya hanleyi. The sequence continues at coordinate 206,362 of JAVTVY010051464.1, read as the reverse complement.
TGAAAATGGAGAATTTGAGACACCTTCGAACATTTGCATTCTTGAAGTTTCCATCTGATATATAAACTTTTTTGTCTTAAAAATTAATTCCAGGAAAATGACATGGAGATGGGAAATGTCTGAGATTATTTCGTTACATTGACATCATCAGATCAGCTATGGCAGTTTTAATCGATTTTTCAGTAGCTCTAGTTGCCCCCACCACCAGGTCAGGCGGAGCAAAATTTACTCAATTCAAGGCCTGTAGCTTTTCAAAAGACGGCCGAGTAGATATGTCATTAAGTATTTTCACGGTTCTATGAAACCATATTCTGTTCGATTATATAATTAAATCTGCGCAGTCAAAAAATTGGTGATAGCTCGTCACCCAATAATTGATGTCGAGACCTGGTCCTCACCAATAATTGGTGATGGAAAAGGGCGAGGAAGTTCATTACCACTTATTTAGTAAAGGGACCTGGTCATCACCAACAAATGGCGAGGAACAATGGGTGTAGATTTCAGATTCTAACCATACACTGGTTAGGATCACCAATAATGGTTAAATGATGATGACCATGCAACTAGTGTCGATTTAATGGCGATGGCGATCACCAATAAACGACGATGGTCATCGCCATATATCGGTGATGATGGAATATGGCGATGGTTCTAACTGATCACCATTTATTGGTGAGGCCGTCGTCACCCTTTTTGGTGATAGCTATCACCACTGACTGAGTGGTTCCATATACGTATAACACCCTACGTTCTAAGAGTGTAATTCATCGAATTCTCAGTTTTGGCGGGATAAAATACCATATGGTTATATATTGTAAAAGTACGACCACTAACTGAAAATCTTGGTTCTTCAAAATAGTGGTTATCTACATAGAACCAAATCTGACTCAACGTGAAAACTATTCTGGTTCTTTGTATCATGCTCTTCATCAGATTTTGTGTTTTTCCCATCTCTGTAGCAGATAAGCAGATGTTTTTAAGAACCAATAGAACCAAAAGGACATGTGATGTTTTCACGCGAAAAACTCCTTTGTCTATGACGGTAATAAAGCTGATATTTTTTCCAATATAAAACCTACAAAACCAAATTTTACTTGAAGAGTATATACTGAAGTTTAAGCCTGGAATCAATTGCGATATTCGGCTGATGGAATCATTTTATGATTCATCAAAATGTGCCCCCTGACCTATTTTAGTATTTTTGAGGCATTTATAGGGAGGATTATCTCTTGTGACAAAAATCTAACACCTCAAACCAAAATAAAACTCGATACTTTCAAATGATCAAACTTCCTAATATTTGTCATATGTTTGTTAGAAGACAATATCTTTCCTTTTTGTGCCTCAAAAATACCAAAATAGGCCAGGGAGCAGCACATTTCGATGAACCATCAATTCATATTTCTGCAACTGACAATCATAATTAGCTTCATTATCGTCGTACCCAAAGGAGTTTTTCGCAGGTAAACATCACGCATTCTTTCTGAGACTGTATAACGATATTTTAAAGTGAAATATGTGACATGCGTTTTTATTGTCCTGATCTGGGCTGTACCCATGGTGCTGACGAAATCGTCTCCAAAAATCTTCGACTTACATGTATGGTTCCTTTTATGTCCATGCATTATGCATTCACTGACATATCAATATATCGACGCATGTATATACATGCCTATATATGCAGATATAGGCCAGGTTAAAATGCGCCTTGTCATGCACCCGCTTGTTATTTAATTTTTAAACATTCTTAAGATCATGTATATCCAGGCAGTAATATACTCAGACAATACAATCAACTTAGGAGCTAAAGTTTGTCCATTTTAATGGCAACTTCACACTATCGATAATGTTAATCCCTGGACAATGCGGTCTTGCCCCGGTGTCGGCGACACTGGTGCACAGCACGTGGGTCACCGTGAGCTTCGGATTGTTTTCTTGATCTTTCCACTATGTTTTTAACATGAAGCGGGTTTTTCAACTATTGATAACTGGTGTAAATATGATAATATGGATAAACTATTCCCATAATTCTAAGAAAGGACCAACAAGCTTACATTTATGATAACCCTGGCAACCTCAGGTCGAAAATATAGCAGTTATCATAGGTTGAAAAACCCGCTCCGTGTTATAAACATAGGGGAGAGATCAAGTGAACAACCCGAAGCTTACGGTGGCCCACATGCTGTGCACCAATATCGTCGACACCGGGGACAGACAGCATTGTTCAGGGATTAACTTGAACTATAATGGGAAGCTTCAATTAGTCGTGTTCTTTGAAGCTTGTAAAAAATTAATAGTTAGCTTCGCATGAATTTTCCTTTTTGCAGCGTGTGTAACAAGCTTACTCGAAGAAGCTGACTCTATATCACGCTTAGAATAACTTTGTAATTTTCTCCATATAAAACTCCATAATTGTTGTTTTGTGTAAGGGAGCTCAGTTGGGGTGACGGTTATAATATATTGGTTTTATCGAGGACAAATTTCACAAAGGCCATATAAAGTAATAACAGGTGGTCAGTGGGTGTGTCGGATATTCCAGTCCTATTTCACTAAGCAATCTAGTATTCATTATTATCGGACCAGGGAAAACCTGCTTAACCTATATAGACCCATCTATCGGCCCAATTTATCATTTTACACCCTCACAATTACAGGACCTCGAGAGTGGAACAAACTGCCCCCATCAATGAAAGACATTCAATCAACATCACTTTTTAAATCAAAACTTTAATCCTATTTCATTACGAACTGATGCATTGTAATAACAGGTCCATTTCTCTCAGTGCGTGAAATCTTTTATTCTTCAGCTATATGTTTTTCTCATATTTCTACCGACGCCATTTAAGACGTTACTGGGACAGAAAGACGTTACTGGGACAGAAGAAGCCCTTTTGGGTTTTATTCCCGTCAAATTGTATTTTCAGGTTAATTATTACTCATACATATTTCTAAAAAAATCAGCACCTCAGCCATTGGTATCCACTACTTTGATGTATATTTTGGTGAATAAACTTCAATTCAATTCAATATATTCCATGCCCAGTTCAATTGCCGAATATTAAACCGCACATGCGACCCTATAACGGCCTTATCGATCTTTGTCCAAGTGAACGCAAATAGACTATGACAGCGCCCTATGCAACGAAGCCCCGATATATGGAAGTGAAAAAAAGAAAAAAATTCACTCCGTCGAACCCTCAATCAAACTAATTACAGTAATTCCATTTGCCGCCCATATACGCATAGTCTGGTTTCTCAAATAGGCATTTCTGAAATATTCATGAATTAGATGCCCAGATATCGAATTTTCCTTTCTTTCATGTGAACTATCTGAATCTCATCAAAGTTAACTAACTCTTTTACTCTGATTATAACTGTAAAGATTTTCCTTCTTCCGATGGAGCCATCAGAAATGTTAAAATGTCTTTCTTTTATAGAGACAATTTTTAAAATACCACGAGAATATCGCTTGGTTCCACACCCAGTGAATGTAAAGTCTGTCCATTTTAATTAGCAATCTATAACTCTGTCAATTTTTTTAAATTTGAAAAGATGTTGAAAGCGACGTGAAATCCTGTTCACTCACTCACTCATTCATTCCAGCGTTACACCTTGATCAGCATATGTTTAGCGCAATGGATTAATTTATAGTGGAAAACCGAAACATTAAATTAATATAATTTATCTGTCATTTTATCACTTAGGTACATGTGGTAGTGGCAGTACATTCACAGTGTACAACGATGGAGAAGACGTCTTGTTTTACGCCGGCGAGAGTAAGTATAATTTTACATAATTTGGAGAGATATGCAAGAGGTTGGAAAAGTTTTGCGACTGAAAATGAGCCATATGACTCAATAAGAACGCCACTCTGAGCACTTCACATTAGCACTACAGAATGTCTCGAATTAGTCCAGCGTGATCGTTCATTTCATTATAGAATGTCTCGAATTAGTCCAGCGTGATCGTTCATTTCATCATAGAATGTATCGAATTAGTCCAGCGTGATCGTTCATTTCATTATAGAATGTCTCGAATTAGTCCAGCGTGATCGTTCATTTCATTATCGAATGTCTCGAATTAGTCCAGCGTGATCGTTCATTTCATTATAGAATGTCTCGAATTAGTCCAGCGTGATCTTTCATTTCATCATAGAATGTATCGAATTATTCCAGCGTGATCGTTCATTTCATCATAGAATGTCTCGAATTAGTCCCGCGTAATCGTTCATTTCATCATAGAATGTATCGAATTAGTCCAGCGTAATCGTTCATTTCATCATAGAATGTATCGAATTAGTCCAGCGTGATCGCTCATTTCATACACATTTGGAATTGGTGTTAACTGTCATACGAAATAGGTCTTCCGGTTATGGACGTGGAAATGCTTCTATGGACGACGGCTGAATATTGAATATCGGATCTGACTCTTGCATTAGCACTATGCATGAATACAGAGTTGGATATATGATAATCTGACAATGAATCTCATGTGACTATAATGATGATTAAGAGATGGAAATGACCAACTTCTTATAGGCGAAAAGGTTTACTCCGCTGTGTAAAGGTGTACTCCGTGGTCGAAACGTTTACAACGCGGTGGAAACTTTTAAACCACGGTAGAAACCCATACACCGTGGTGGGAACCTTTCAACCGCGATGGAAAGATTTGCTCCGCGGTGTAAAGGTTTACTCAGAGGTACAAAGGTTTACTCCGCGGTTGAAACGTTTACACCACGGAGTAACGTTTACACCGCGGAGTAGATCTTTTCACCGCGGTGTAAATGTTTCCAAGAATTAAGTTTGATTTTCAGTGAAGAAAAAAACGAAGAAATTGTGAGGACGTTAGGAATGCGAGAAATCTGAAGAAACAATAAAATGTTTGAAGACAATATAGTTGAAAAAATAAATAAAGAAAAGCCCCGAAAACTCAGAAAAAATGTAAGTATTAGGACCATAGAAATGTATAGAGTTTGGTTGGTTTACTCCGGTGTCCGTATTCACAGGTTTCACAGTACTGTGTTTCAAAAGAGGTCCAATTTCATGGAAATTACTCGAATTTTTTGATAATTATTTGAATAATGTGACAATTGATTTATTCAAAAGTTTTCCAAAACATCTATCGACGAAATTAAACACTTCTGATCTCCGTATGAGACCCGAAGCCACGACACTCTGGCAAGTCGTTTTCCTATATTTAATCGGCATTTGCTGATATCATTCAATATTTCTTAGTATCACAGTGAAAAATATTTTGTTTGATCAGGAAAACATTTAATTGTTCTTACATTTTCTTGGGAGACTGGTAAGTTATTTTTCCTTGATTAAATTTTATTTTCTTATTTGTGCAGCCTAAATAATAAAATAAGTGAAACGATCTTGTTTTTTTCTCAATAACAGATCTCGTGTCAGTTTCCCATATTTTGGAAAATCAGATAATATTTCTTAATCTAGAAATCCATCACGGAATGAATCTAGATATTTTTTCTTGAACCAGATATAATCGCCAAGCTTCAATTCCTAATTAAGAAAAGGTCTGATTCTTAATAAGAAATCGTCCAATAGATAAACTATAGTTCGAGAAAAATGCCTTGCATGCATATGAGAGTAGTTTGCACATGTTCGAGTACAAGGTGAAACAAACACCACATTCACACTAAGCAGCAGAAAAAACTTCTTATCTGAAACAACACACGTACTTATGTTTTTGAGACATCTGTCCAGGCAATTAGACAAGAATTCGTATGTATCTGTCCATTGGGTACGATAAAATGTCTTATTCAGTTGTTTTCCTAAATCAGAAAAAAAATCTTTCAAATTGAAATATATTCTAAGAATAACAAGGCCACAAATGTTATACTAGAGAACAGTATTCTCCAAACGAATATGGTTTTCTAACATCTAGATTATTATATTCTTCATGTATGTACACTTGGTGAAAACAGCTCACATTGGGCAAATATTACCGAAAATTCAGACGACTATATACATATACTCTGTATCTAGGAATATAATTTTGCCAAACAATATATGCTTATTTTAAAAGAGTTCACCATAGTAGTTTTTTTAAGTTACAGGTCAACCTACGTTTTTACAGCATACATTGCAATGAATCACACGTCAAAAACGTGCCGACTTATTATTATTCCCGGCTTCCGACTCCGGCAGCGTTTTGTGGTTACAGACGTGCACGCATTTTCATCAGGGCGTGCGAGCATTACAATGACACTATTCTTGGGTCGTGAAATTTACTGCAAACGAACCCAGCACGAAATAAACAAGGTTCTCATCATTGACGGATTGGTTTTATTTTAACGGCATCCCGAAAAATAAACAGATTAAATTTGTAATATTTTCTCAAATTAGGAAAAAGTGCCTTACATGATAATAGTTTGCACATATTCGACTATAATCTGCAACAAGCACCACATTGTACCAATCAGCAGGGGTTGTTTCGCCGCCTGTCCCGCATGTGTAAAATATTAAATTGAGCATGGGGTGAGATAAACTATCTTATTCAGATTATTTTTTCCTAATTTAGAAAATGATTCTGCATATTTGAGATGCAATGTCTTGAAACGGGAATTATTTTCTTAAAATATCAGGATATGTTATTAAGAAAAATATTCTCAAACAGTGTACGGTTTTCTTAAAACTGGAATACATTGATGTTATCTATTAAGATGTAAATCGATCAGATTTGGCAAATATTATCTAAAAGTCAGACATAATAGCATTCGCTGTAACCAGGAAACTTTTTTCCATATAAGTATTTTCTTCTCAAATCTGCTGAATATTTTCGAAGGCTTCACTATCTATTGTTTTAAAAGTTTCTTAAGATATTTTTTCTCATTTATAACATCATTATCTGAGTTTCTGAAATTATCATAAAAGAATTCTAGTACAAAGTTCTTAAGTTATACATTGTAAGATTTTGTCAATTCCGTGTACATCTTATTCATTCATTTTGCATACCTTGTACACGTTTGCTTCAACATAAATTACATATGGCTTTGATGTATTTTTGTACTTGGAACAACATCATACATGAAATTCATTTTGATTTAGTTCATGTAAATCTGAAATTCAAATCATGAAACTATCCTCATAAGATAAAGCTTACCTAAATTCTTTGCCCTGACCACATTATGATAAGACATTATTCTGTCAGAAGAAACTTCAAAATGACAGTTTCACGAGAGCTGACTGCTTCCCGCTGAACAAACTTTCCCCAACAGTTCTCCAGAGTTCTTTTACCAATGGGCGGTACCTCAATTAACAAACTGTAATTTTTAGTCAAGAAAATTAATCTTAAATGAACACCATTTTAATAAATTGCCCTTTATGATTCAGGGTAAATGGAATATTGAAGGATTATAGTGATATCATCAAACGATTTAATGGTATCAGCAAATATTTACATTTGCTGATATCATCAAGTGAATTCGAGATATCGTTAAAGGTAATAAAATGTGATAAGCAGAAGGTGAGACTAAGCCTTTAATTTAATGTTCGGCACCTTCTCTCCTGTTGTTAGAAATAAAGATACCACTCATGCAACATATTTAATGATATCATCAAATATATATAGTATTTGCTGATATCCGTAAATCATATCATTTCATTTGCTGCTTTGATATCATTAAATGATTTAAAGAGATCAGCGACTAGTTGATGATGTCAGCAAATAATTGATGATATAAGTAAATAGTTGATGATTTCCGCAAATATTGAATAAAAAGCCAATCGGTATGCCATACGATTTCCAAAGTGAGCGAGGGATCTGTACAATGGTGCCCATTTATTGTAGGGTCGAACTGCATGAGTCGTTGGTTTTGTGGACCACATCGACAGTTTCAGCTGTCCATATGGAATGTACAAGAGGAGGAGGTCCTTAATCTGAGTCACCCGTGCTGTCGATGTGACTGGTGCTGTTGTGTGGACTGTTTCTTGTGTGCACACAGACTCTCCATTTCGGATCGTAAGAACGACCAGATTGGATTCATCCAGCAAACGTAAGTCCACACTATAGGAACTGCAATGCTTCGAAAGATAGCTTCGAGGTTTAAAATAGTGAATTGGTCAATTCAAATTTTCAAAAATAAATCCGATATTTTAATTGGTTAGTGCGTGGGAAAAATTGGAAGAACAATCAGCCAATAACAGAGTTACTTTGGAGGTTCATTGTATGATACGATCAATGGAATACTCTTAGATGTGCTGCTTCTGAATATAGTTGTTATTGCTCAGTACACTCTATGGTACGCCCTTATTTCTAAGAGTGTCTGTTCTCAGTTGATCACATAATACGAAGCCCGAAGTTGAGCACGAAAAGCGCGTGAACCATATCGGTTAGCGATGCATTGGTTATTTCCATAGTACCTAAATAAACAGGCACACTATTTATTTCATAGAATACTTGATAATCATACAGATGTGACGACAGGAACGTAAATGTTATCTTTTTTTCCTGACATTTAAGAAAAGAATTGAGCGCTCCCACATTTCTTTACAAGAAATAAAGTTTCCATTCCCCAGAAGATGGCATAAGTTTTTTCAAGATTGAAATTATTTTTTTATCATTTCTTAAATCTATTTTTCAGGTTCAGCTGTTGTCAACCCATGTTTGAGATTCTGGATAAGACCAAGGAATGTGTTGCTATGTTTAAGGGACCCTGTTGTCCTTGTCGTTGTTGTACCGACATGGAGTTCCCGGTAAATATCATTCTGGATCTTTTCATTTAGCCATTTAACCGCAAATGGTAAGAACTCTTCACCCCAGTAACATGGCAAATACATGCACGTGCCACGTATCATAACTGGAATATAGTATTAGGATTAGCATCAGATGAGTTGTTTGAGCTGATCTGTCATCACAGCTCCCGACCTAGCGTAGCTGATTCCGCTTGGGCCGGTGCTAGGGGCCGTGTGGATACTTCATTGTCTTCACATGAACACCTGCAGTAAAAGCGCGGCTGAGACACTAAGGCTATATCCGAGAATCCACCGAATTCTCGGGTCGACGAATGCTTTCCTGTAGAGTCATATGGTTGATTTTTAGCCGCCAGGCGTCGTCAATTTTTCTCACCTCTTGCATATCGCTCCAATTCTCTATCCCTGGCTTAACAAAGTTTTCAATTTAGACATACGGATATCCAAACTCTAAAATGCTGTTTTGCTCTTTCAGCAGCGTAACGTACCCACCAACCACTATAAGCGCCAGCACACCCGTAACTAAAGGCAATTCAGATGGCTCGGCAGAATCCCAGTTTTGAATAATGTGGTCTTTTCAGACGCACCTTCCCATGTTTCCACTTTGTCTTTCAAACGAACCTCCTGATGTACCCATTTGAAATGCAAGCGACACTCCCCTCTGCCCTCTCTCCAAGATATTCTGCGTAGGGTAACGGTACCGTTGGACATGCACACATGTAGTGTAATACCGGTACGCCCAATATTTAGTGAGCCTCTGATGACATATATGTTCATAATATTCGCAAATACATTTTCATATTTCGCTCGACTCAAGTTGATGTCAAAACGAGTCAGTCCAAACTTTATCTTAGAATTAGCAGACGAGCTCGAACATTATCCTTGATTGTTTGCCACATAAGGAAGTAACCTGAACTAACTTCTTTAGCTTTGAAAATTTGGAAGTATCTCCAACGAAACGTCAGCTCCATAGAAATTAAGAAGTTGTTATCCATAGAATAGCATTGTGTAATTTATCAAGGTTTCATAAAGTAGTACGAGTAAACTACATGCGTGTTCTTTTTCTACTGCGCAAGTTAATTCATTTTAGCTTTTTATGGATTGTTGATATTTATGTAAAAACATGCTGTATTATAATTACTTCTATAGAATATATTCATACGAAGTAGGCTACCATCTGCAAATTGTCCGGTAGTCAGTGAGTGAGTGAGTCCATCCGAATCCTTTCGTCGGCAAAATAAGGAAAACCGCTGACATTAGAACCTTGATGGTGAAGGTGCATTAGGGGACTGTTACCAGCAAGTTCTGAGCAAGTTCTGAGCTGATCTACTTTTGATGAAAATTTCTGGTGATTTTTGATGAAAATCAGAGGTGATTCTGACTTGGGCTGTGCCCACTTAATATAGGCAGGATTTCAAATTGGGCCAGGGGGATTTCCAAGAGTTCAGTGCGCGCCGGAGTCCTAATGCTTATACCCTACTCCGTAGGTCCTGTGACGTTAGTCACACTGCCATGTGTCAAAATGACTAAAAATAGCAGAAAGTAATCAATTGCTCATTCATGTATTAACCATTAACTCGTTCAGAGAATCGTTTTCATTTTGTCAAATACTGGGCATGTCGAGCCACCTGCCCAGGGTTGACCAATTCCCTCTGACAGCGAGGGCGTCCATGCAGAATTCCGAGCAAATCTGATCAAAACATTAGTTTAGAGTGCGCAAATTGGACTCGGTCACTATTGCTCTATATTTATCCTTCTTGGCATTTTGTTCCCCGACGCAACGCGGCTGGGGGGCTTTAAATAGGTCTCGATTCTTCGTGTCCGTTGATATCCGTTCAAATTCTTCGCAAGCGATAACTTCTAAACGCTGTATCAGATTTCTCTGAAATTTGGCATACGCATTCCTTGCGACAAGACGTCGATTGGTATTGCGTTTCAGCAAGATCCACCTGAAGGTAGCGTCACTGGGTTTTGTTCCATTTTTCTGCGGATGTCCGTTGATGTCCGTTCAAATTTTTCGCAAGCGATAACCTCCAAACGCTTTGCCAGATTCCTTCGAAATTTAGCATATGCATTCATTGCGACACAACGTCGATTGGTATTGAGTTGCAGCAAGATCTGCATGAAGGTGGCGCCACTGAGTTTCGTTCCAACCTTCGGTAGATGTCCGTTCCTGTCCTTGCGAAATCTCGCAAGAAATAACTTTGAAATGCGTTTTTGGGTTTCTCCGAAATTCGGCATATGCATTCCTTGCGACAAGACGTCGATTGGACTTGCGTTTCAGCAAGATCTACATGAAGGTGGCGCCACCAAAGATCGTCCCTTCCTCTTGTGGATGTCCGTGTATGTTCGTGCAAATTCTTCGCAAGCAATAACTTTGAAACGCTTTCAGTCTTCTCGCTGCGGATAATCGCTATACAAATGAGGCAGTGAAGGATATATATCCACCTTCACTGGATTTGAAGGAAACTACAGATAGCCCTACAGGCACATATTTAGACACAAGTTACGAAACGTAACGCCATAGATCTTGCACGCTACGCTCGTATTTTGCGATCAGCATGCGATATGTATCGCCAAATTTGAGAAACTTTGAGTGGACGCGCTTGGTGGTGTAGCCCTGTTTTATAAGTTTCTGCAACAATGTTTTGTGACGTTGATTAAAATCGTCACATTTAACACAGGATCTAGCAAATCTAATACTGTTATGTGGAATATGGAATAGGTCTTGGGATTAAGGACGCGGATATTCTTTGATAGACGACGGCTGAATTATGAATGACGGACCTGACGCTTGTAATTGTTAGATTCCTTGCGATAAGGCGTCAATCGATGTTGCGTTTCAGCAAGATCTACCTGTAGGTGGCGCCACTCTGATTCCAATCTTCCATCCTCTCTGTCTTCGCACATGATAAAATCAAAATGCTTGATCTGATTCATCCGAAATTCGGCATAGGCGTTCCTTGCGGTAAGATGTCACTTGATACTGCGTTTCAGCAAGATCTACAGGTAGGCGGCGCCATTAATGTTCATTCCATTCTTCCGTGCTGCAAGCGATGACTTTAAAACGCTTTGTCCGATTCCTCCGAAATACCCTACCATTCGGGGTAAAAACTTGAGAACCACTCATCGGATTCTTCTCAAATTTGGTCTGCATATACCGGTACGAGATGTCGCTTGGGTTGATTTTCGCCCACTTGCGCGTACAGGTGGCGCCACCTGGTTGCAACTTGTAAATTTGGGCAATAACTTCCGGGCAATAACTCGAGAACCGCTCATCCGATTCTTCCAAAATTTAATATGCATATACATATGTACCTTGCCATGAGATGTCACTTCGGATTGCGTTTCACCCACTTTGGCATGGAGGTGGCGCCACCTGGTGGCAAAATCCGAAATTTGTTTCCGGGTAATAACTTGAGAACTGCTCATCGGATTCTTCTCAAATTTGGCATGCATGTACCACGCCAGGAGATGTTGTTTGAGATTGCATTTTGCTCACTCGCACATACACGTGGCGACACCTGGTGGCAAAATCCGAAATTTGTTTCTGGATAATAGCTCGAGGACCATTCATCGGATTCTTCTCAAATTTGCTATACATATGCCATAAGATGTCGCTTTGGATTCTTCTCATTTCTTATGCACATACCATGCCATGAGATGTTCCTTGGCATTGCGTTTAGCCCATTTGCACCTACACGTGGAGACACCTGGTGGCAAACTCTAATTTGGTCTCCGGGCAATAAACGCACTCATCTAGTCAAATTTGGTTTGCTGATAAGATGCCACGAGATGTCGCTTGGGTTTGCATCTGGCCCACTTGGCGCCAGCTCATGGTAAAATTTTGATTTGGTGATTGCGGGGCTATCATGTAAGCATGCTTGCGAAGATATATAACAAAGAATCCCCAGCACGTTCATACCAGCTAATACCTCATGAGTCAAACAGTAACTCTCTTTATGTACGGCAAGTAGCAGTTGCCTCCCTCATGCATATCCCCCGAGATGAATGGCTATGGCTACCATTTCGACGGGGGACCTGGAACCCTCTGGCTGCTTGTTAATCATTGTGCTGATTTTTTTTATTACAGATCATGGATCCTAGCGACACAAGGGAGATGGGGTACGTGGTGAAGCGCTGGGGTGGAGAACGCCCTGACGGCGTCAACTGCGATCACGAATACTTCGAGATCATGTGTAAGTTCAAGCAAATAATTTTTTATTTACACTATTACTCACCTTGAATTCCGTGAAACCTCTCCATTTGTAAGTTGATTCACAATTTAATCTTGTTCAATATCAGCCTCTATATAGTCATCTTTTCACCAAATATCGCCTTTGGACTCAACGAGATATAACACATGCACTCCCATTTGTATAAAAGTCGGCGAATCAACATTGCACAATCGGAAAATGTTACCCAACAGCCAGTGTCGGAGTGGAATCTATACAGTATCTGACCATGACCTCACTCGAAATCAGCCTCCGAAATTCGCCCTCCAGTGATTGTGGCAGTTGTCAATTTCCACGGATCGCGGATAGATCACGTCGCTCTGGAATAGCTTTGGTTAGTGGCGCGACATGGGTGCAGTTTTGATGTGGTTGCGGTTTTTGCTGTGGAAACAGATTCATAGAGTGAACGAATGGTGTTTGTGTTTCTATCTGTCGCGGGTCTCGTGCTTTTGAAATTCACGTGATATGTGACCTGATGATATACCAGTAACATTTATTACGATTTTGTTCCAAAATAGAATGGTGCTTCGTCAGTACCAACGATTGGGTCTATTACTCTATTTACTGGTACTATATACTACTGATATATATATAAAATTATAGCTTGTTGTTATCAGTGCCTATTGTTATCGTTTTCAGTCCCAACAACTATGCTGGCCAGAGACAAGGCGCTCATCTTCGCTTCTGCTTTCCTCGTCGTAAGTTTAATGTACTTGCATCTGTTTATGTGTTATTAACAGTTTATGTTTAACTTGATGAATCGTATTTCTATGTTATTTATTTATTATTGGCATTTATTTATTATTAAGCGACAGGTGGGACCAAAATTATAGTTAAAACACTCCATCTGCGGGTAGTTTCCTAACCAGCTCATTTGGTGTGGGTTTCCAGCCACCATCAAGGGAGGTAATGCATGGCCATTCTAATGACCCATCTTATCTTGATCTATTTTCTTACTGGTGTATAAATAATATATTAGCCGTTAATAACTCTATTTGGTCCGTGGAGGAGTGGGGCGGAGGCAAAGTTTCTGGCCGCGGAACGACACAAAATTGAGCGGACACTCCATGGCGTTTTAGCTTGTCATACTGGGGTCTCCGTGGCGTTTTAGCTTGTCATACTGCACTGAGCCTACTGGCGTAACCCTCCGAGCAGAGTATCATGGGTAAATTCAAAATGGCGGCCATGTGGGATTCCAGCAAAGTGATTTTTCTAATATTTTTCTTCAGAACGTTTAGTTTTCAGGGAGTAGAAGTGAACAAATACTACTTTATTTCATATCAAATTATTATTAACTAATTTTCATGCAGTTTTTGTCAAGAAAAATTCTATAAGTTTGACCGAAAATCAACAAAAAATGTCTTCTGTGAAAATTATGTCACATGGCCTCACGCTGTCATCTTGGATTTTTTTTTTTTGTGCATTTTCTGGTAGAGCTCCGAGTATCATGTCGTAAGTTTCAGGCTCCTAGCTCAAGGATTAAGCAATATATTTGAGAAGGGATGGCGCGCCCGGTCTGGATAGGTAACTAATACTAAACTTTCCATGTCTTTCTAAGTGGAAACATGGAGGAAAAGAAACTTATAATTTTATCGTCTTTTTTCAGCACTACATGTATTTCGAAATCTCTTAAACGGATGACGATGATGATGATGATGCCAACAACATGGACACTATACTTGTATACAGAAGTCTAAATAGACCGGTCGATTTGAATGCTATACTCCGTATGTTCTGCACCAGCATATGCCATCCATGTATGACAATCACAAGCCCCGTCGAATGGTTCTGTTTTACTGTTTATTTCATTTGGATTTCATCTCCAGTGATTGACACTGTTATCTCGCCATATTCGCATCGTCGTGGCGTCGTCCTCTCCTCGGATACAACATAGCGACAGCTTTTGCGAGAAATTCTCCGGAACTAATCCAGCCAATATAACAAAATCGATTGATATTTTTCTGTAATTAGTGCGACTGAAGTTATATTCTGGGTTAATCAATTGAGCTTGAAATCCAACTTTACATCTTCAAATATAGTGGTTAAGAGATTCAATTCATAAACTTTGGGGGATATCTTGCAACAATTAGTCTCGTCCAATCAGTCACTTTGTATTTTGTCAATAATAGAAAACACACAATTACCGATATTTTGGCTGGTTGAAATTTCCACCCACTCGTGGACCGGAAAGGTATTGTCCCGCGATCTGTATTTGATGCGCATTATTTTGTGGATATTGTTAAAACTTGTTATACTATGAATTTTGAGGATGTTTTTAATTCGAATTATAAATTTTCATATACCGTATGGTAGAATGGACAAATGAATTTACTGTGATGTTGACAGAAAACGATACCGTATTTGTGAACTAGTACAATTATATTGCATCTAAAGTTTATCGCATAATATATACAGATTCTATATGATAATGTCATTTTTGTGTATTACTGTTCATTTGTTCCACATCTGTGATAAAAGGGAGATATCTTGCCATTTTCTTCTTTGTTTGATGCGAATTTCGATTTTATTAGTATTTTACGAAAGTAATTAATCCAGCCGACGGCATACGAACTTTCGACATGTACATTGTATATTCTTCAAATATGTTCGTATTTTGTTACACGAGGTCTATCCACACACCAAATTATGTTTTGTCCTTTGACGTTTACCAGATCTGCAGTCTACACTCTTTGAAAATCTTGGTTCTTCAGAATATTTAGTTCTACAGAGATTGCCATCCGAAGTTTTTGATTTCATTTTGAACCAGTTCGGTTCTTTGGTTGCTACACAGCATTGGCTACACAGGTGGAACCAAAATGAAGAACCAAAATCTTATGGACGGCATATGTTCCGTATGTACCGTATCGTATATAGGTCACATGCTCTGTGCTTACGCTTGATCACACGAATTGCTTCAACACTTCATTGTGAAATTTAAAAAATATATAGTCATGTAATCATATTCTGTCTTTAGACAGAGATACATATTAAATGTTCTTCTTGTTTTGTTATATAGCGAAATTCGGGAAATCTCGAAGACGCTGGTGGTTGTAGGCATCAGCCACTGATGCTTCGCAAAGAAACTCCAAAATGACCCCCTCTCCCATGCAGTACTGAAAAGGTCGTGTTAGAACAGAGTCGGCCGTTCGTTATTCTCATAATTATATATTTTCTATTATCTGTCGACAGTTACTGTTCTCCTCAAAGCGTTGCTGTGATATTGATTCTGAAAGGCTTCAATTATTTCTTATATTGCCACATAATATATTTTGTATCATCTCGAGAAATAAAACTTTATCCTCAGGTTTGTTCATTCGTTATCGTTTCTGTTGCGATTTGGTTGTCGTTCTCGTTCAATATTTCTTAATTCAGGCTAGCTAATTAAACATGTTAAATGGCGATCAGTATAAACTATTACTGAAAGAGTCCAATACCTTTCTTTTTTAAACTTTGTGATACAAGTTCGTTAATTTACCCGAGTTGAATTTATCGTGAATTAAGAAATTTATCATGAATTAAGGAAAGATCCACAGGATGTATAAAGGCTTTATCCTAAAAGTGTACATACGCTTCCCGAATAGGTGGAGTTATGCGGTGGGATCATTCTCAGTTTAGGATTATATAGAAGTTGGGGTTCAGATCTCTGGGAGCTAAGGATACTCAACTCTGGTACATCATGATGCAAGTATTCAGAATATACCAGATTATGGGGTGGGGAGATTCTCGAGAGAGGGTGGCGCTCAGACGATGCATGGGGCTGGACATGTTTCTGGTGCATGGTAGACTGATGACTGCATAAAGCCGAAGTGCATGTCTCGAGTATGGTGGTGTGATGTTATATAATGTTTTCGATGTGGAATCTTCGATAATACAATACAAACTTTGAGCTTCTCCAAGCAAACCAAATATAATTCACGAGCATTCGATTCTCTTGATAAAGGGAAAAGATGATCGAAAGGTCGGGAGTCTGTACCTTTGTAATGTGAGTGAGTGAGTGAATATGATGTAATGTCGCTTTCAACTATATTTCACTCATATCACGACGTTGGGTCCTATTCCTTTTCACACCCGGGAACTACACGGGTGGGGTCCTTTTCCTTTTCACACCCTGGATCCCCACAGGTGTCTCATTTAGTCGCCTCCAACGGCAAGCTCTCGGAGGAGCTGAGGCTTATTCTTTCCGTGACCTGCGGTGTGCACAACATCCCAGGTCAATCCCCCTTTGTAATGAGTTTGTAGTATCAATAGGGTGTTCGTGTAGATCTAGCTTGTGGGGTTATGGATATACCGCGGAGTAGCAATATTTTATAGGAGTTAATACATGTACATATACGAAGCTCCTTCAGGCTGTTACGTTTGAAACCAAAAACTAATTTCTTCGATTTCATGAACATGAAACCTGATGACGTTTTAGCCCTCTTCTATCCCATGATGCAATGTACATCCATGACAATTAAATGGCAGTTGGGGATCATAATACAACTGCCATTTCTCTCATAACTCGACAACAATTTTATTGCCAATGCGAGATCATAGGACTGGCAGCCGTCCTTATACATGTACATATAAGCCACTTCAGCACTGTGGCACCTGTGCTGTGCACTGACAAATTAATGTCTGGTTATATACGGGAGGTTGGATGTCAATTAAATTGATGTGTTACACCAGGGAAGTGGCAGGGTAATTCAATTGTATTTTGATCCCCAACTGTCCTTTAATTGTCCTGGATGTACATTGCATCATCGATAGAAGAGGGATAAAATGCCACAAGGTTTCAGGTCTATTGTGCGATGTCGCAAATTGATCTGCCACGCAATTCAATGGTGCTTATTTTTGTAGAAGCTCTTTCGGATATTTGCTTGTGTTTCCCCATCTTTTGAGTTGAGGAAGCGAACTAACGAACTACATTGTATTTTACAACAGGTAGCTCGCCTATCTATTTAGGAAAGGGCTGGGGGTAAACACTTTAGCAGACAGAGGGTTCAAATGAGTCAAGATAATACACATATTGACATGGATATTTATTTACTCGTGATATTGCAAACTGAGAAAAATACCCGCTAAAACAGATACTTGCATCATAACATTTACTGTAAAATATGAACCACATTGTTAAAGAAACACAGGTACATCAAGACTTGTCAGTGCAGCCCTGCTACAGTTGTTCGAGTCGTATATACATCATTTGTCTCTAGGTCAATCACTGGACAGGTTTTGGGTGCCCTTGCTGAGGTTCAGGTTGCCATAAATTCATATAAGACAATGGAACGTTTGAAATCGTTAATTTTATTTACGATTCACCAATTTCATAAGAATGCAACTGCAATCCAGTTGTCACTTGCATCTCTAGCTTCAATTTTTGTAGCTTTTGGTTGGCCCGGTCATATTGGAGTTGGGGTAGAAAGGGGATCTGCCACAGTTTTTATGCTGCTTTGAAGTTATTTGAGAGGACTGGTGACAAAAAAGGACAAGTAAGCCTAGTTGAAACAATCAACATTGTTTTCCAGTATGAAGAATGGTCCAGCTATTCCAGTCTTATTCATGCTTCACTCCTAACTATGAACATTACAGATAGGGACTGCTCCGGGACAGCAGCGAGGTCATAATGATATAATCATGTCTGAACAATTATTTCATCAGTGCACTGAGCGAACCATGACAACATGACCTGCAGTTTTCATCACAACTCAAAGAACTTCTGTTATGCTTTGCAGTTTCTTTAAAATTCCACTAAATAAAGATATAACAGTAATCTCTCATGTATAAGGGGAGTGATCGCTCTCCCTCTCCATCACTCACCTAACTTTTCCTCCAGGAGAGTTATTACCACTCTCCTGGAAAATGTATTGGAGAGTGATATTGAGTGATCAACAGCCCTCACACATTTTAAAGGTTATACAAAATGGTCTCAAAATCTGCTACTTTTTTGTGCTAAATTGTTGTAGAGGTGATTATTTCGACCTGTTTTACATTTTTGTACGTTTTCAAACTGCCCAAGGTTGGAAATAGCAGCAGTAAAGTGTGACAATTTCATGCCCCTTTCAAAACGGCGAAAGCTGTGACCGCTTGACCTGTGACGTCACAACCTGATTACGATCTCGCTCAAATGCCTGTTGTGACGTCAAAATGTCAGCGACATCACGCTAGAACTCCCACAGTTGGGTGAATCTTTCGCAACAACGCCCGACGTCATAGACTATGACGTTTAGGGCACAATCGTAATCAGGTTGTGACGTCATGCACCAGAGGTCACGGCTCCAATACGTTTTCCCCCACATGTGTGCTATTCGTGTACTAAAACCCACTTCGACAACATTATTCGAGAAAAAAATACTAATTAGTTGTTTGGAACACTACTGGGTATGTTTTAATGCAAAGTAGTACAGAGTCATTTGGTATAACCTTTAAGCAATCTTAATAAATCAATATTCAATCAATGCTTCACAATCGTATATGTCACTATATAGGATCTTACTGATTTCAATTGAATTTGTTGTTCCTAGCCCCCAGATCATGAATATTTAATAGTCTTATGACATCACGGCCACATTTTAACTACTTTACTTGCAGTCGGGGAGGGGGGATAGTCTTCCGACCTCCCAGATCATGAATATTTAATAGTTTCATGACATCACGGCCACATTTTAACTCCTTTACTTGCAGTCAGGGAGGGGGAATTGGGTCAGCATCTCCGCTTTAACCTAAGGTTTATGCCAAGGACCAGTCTATAATTCTACCCCACATTATGGTGCCAACCAGGCGGGAGCTCAGCAATATCAGAAGTTACCCTGCCCACATGGCGTCTGATTTGGCATGTTTGGCTGAGCAAACCAAAAAGCACCTACCATTATGTTCCCTTCAAAGAACTATGAAGAGTTTTAGGGATAATGGATTGGTCGACACTCGCATTACTGCAAGTCAGTTAGATCCCACAAGCGTTATCCAAATGGGTGAGCAGATAGGATCTAATTTTAATTAGATTGACATTTTACAAACACGAGAGACTGAACAGTATTGGAAAATAGAGCTCTAAGTCTAACGTTGGTAGTGTACAGGGACATCGAGGATCGCTTCTGGCTAAAGCCTTATTTCCCACTACTGCTCACCTGCCTTCCTAAAAGCATCAGCGTTGTCAAAGGTGTATTCACTCCAACACTAATAGCATTCCTTCACTTCAATACAGGAGGTAAAATTCTCTATCAGCCAACCTTAAATTATGACCAGCATGTAGACCTCGGAGAAAGTGAATGGCTTGATAACATTTGATTTCTGTCTCAATTCATAACCTGTTCAGAGAAATAGGAGCATCTTGTGATAAGAGGACCAATGACAGGAAAGATTTGAATTGAACCAGCCTTGGATTACCATGGAAACTCGTTCTGTCCTGGATTCTATTCTAGTTTAGGGGGAGATCACACTTAACCCTCCAACAACCATGACAACAGTTTTGCAGCCAACAGTCAGACATATCGGATGAAAAAAAACAACAAAAAAACTACCGCTTAATTCCAACATGTGGCTTGAGCATTGATAATCATACCACAACATCTATACCAGGCATGGGAATTGCCACTCTGAACAAGTCTGAAAACTACTTTGAAAAAGCCGATTATGGTCTTTCCTGTGCATCACACACTTAAATGTACTAAACGATGACCGCTGCAATGCCAGAGAAATTTCTCATAGTCTCAGCTCCTCTATTCACCTGACCTCTTGTCCGCATTACTTGAAGTTAATCACCACGCAGACAACTTGGGTAAAGAGCAGTTTGAAGTCGAGTAAATGTTTTAGTGTCAGAAGTGTTCCCATAAATGTCCATTCTGTAGATGGCACAAACAGGTATTAAGTCATGTATGTTCTTGTAGAATGTTGATACAATCCTAGCACTAACTTCATATCTGTCATCTCATGAATATATCTGTATTTCTGAAACTAGAGTTGTCTCTGAAAAATAAAATAAGACTGCAGTTAGAACCTGGAAAATGATTTCGAAATCGAGACACATACATTATTTCTTTTAGCAAACTAGGCCCATAGGCTTATTAAGGGATTTATTTGGTGGCAGGACTACTTTATCTAGTCCTTTGCACATGCAAATATAAATCAAAATTATATCTCATATCTATAGAACACAGAGCTCTTGGTCACGTACAATATGTCAAATTGTATAAATTTAGATAACTGGGAAAGATGTAGAGCTATTTCATGACTGCGCCAAGAAAATGTTAAACATGGTCAGGATCATATTCATATTTGTTTTAGTCATGGCAACCTGGTTGAAGGTTTTAGTTGAAATTATGTCAAGTCGAGATGAGCTATTATCTCAGAGGTCTCCCATGAACATTTGGAGCAAGTTAAATTAAGAGTTTTCAACTAGTGCGAATGGGGGAAAAATTAGGTTAATACAAGGAGACTGCCTTCCAATGTTGAGAGCTTGAGAGCAATTACCCAGTATATCTTCAGTGAAATTTTGAGACCAAATTTACTGAATCAGTAATTAACAATTTATCATTCTAATGGGAAAATGTGATGCACTGAATGACTAAGCAAATATTAAGGCAGATTTGGGAAATGGGGGCATGGAGGATCAACCCTGAATATGATTGCAATTTCTAAGTCAGGGTGACCTGTATCATGGAGCTCCATGCCTGCTATAGGTCAGATGTGTTGACCAGTGCATATACTGTCCCTGTCCTATCCTTTCATTTTAGCTGTGGCAGTTAACATTAACAAGCAGTGTTGTCAGAGTACATGTAAACATCACCAAAACAGGGTTTAGGTTATGCCCAGCAATCAAATTTTAAAGCATGGCCTCACTGGCATAGTAATTTCATAGACCTCCGGGAAGAACAGTTTTGTAACTGACAGAGTCACCCTCATTAAATAAAGCACATTTATGCTAATAAATGACCATAGCATCCAATTAATGTTCAAAAACAATGACAGACCTAATTTAGTCAAGAAGTGGAGCCTTGCTGGGGTGAAAAAATGTAACAAACTTGGATAATTTGATTATTTTCATCACTGGATGCTCGAGAGAGAGGAGTACTTCGGACAACCCTACATGAATAAAATGCATGGCTATATAAAGGATCTGGTCGATCCCTAGAAACAAAGAGCCCATGGGATTAAAAATAGGCTCATCCAACTTAACATACATTCAGCATCTTATAAATGCCACGACGTTTCATGTGACATACAGCTGGCACCACATACCCAATAGGCAAGGACGAGGTGAGAATACAATCCCAGGCAAAGAACTTGTGACAACCTATATTATCTGATTTGGGGACAATTTTTACACGAAGCATAATTTTGAAGCTCAATTTCAGGATGGCCAATAGGTAGTGTCACCCATTACAATGCATTTAAGGGAAGTGGGAAGAGGTGCCGACATACTGACAGAGTCACATGGCTTCACAGTATAGTCTTCTGGTTAACCTATTCTAAAGCACACACTAAGAATCTAACGATTCGTGATATGTACTGTATCTCGGGTACGCTTTTCTCTCCTTTGGTACTCAACACATTGTCTCCCCCTTCTCGAAGAAACGAGTCTCGCAGGATGTGAATGTTGAAACCTGATGACATTTTATCCCACTTCTATCCCATGATGCAATGTACGTCCATGACAATTGGCAGGTGGGGATCATAGTACAATTCAATTACTCTACCATCTCCCTCATTTAACATGACATCAATTAAATTGCCAATGCGAGCTCCCTGGACTGGCACAGCCAGAAGAACAAGATTAATGGCTGATTCCCACAATAGTTCAAGTTAATCCCGGGACAATGCTGTCTTGCTCCGGTGTATGCGACATTGGTGCACAGCATGTGGGCAACCGTGAGCTGTGGTTTGTTCTCTTCATCTCTCCCCTATGTTTATAACATGGAGCGAGTATTTGAACTACTGATAACTGGCGTAAATATGATAATATGGATAAAATCTTCTTTCCAGTCCAGGAAAGAACCAACACGCTTACATTTATGGTAACCCTGGCAACCTCAGGTCGAAAATCAGTTGAAAAACTCGCTCCATGTTATAAACATAGGTGACAGACCAAGAGAACAACCCACAGCTCACGGTGACCCACATGCTAGGCACCAGTGTCGCAGACAGCATTGTCCAGGGATTAATTTGAGTGATTGTGTAGGATTCAACGTCATTTCCAACATTTTTTCAGTCATATCATGACAGTGCTTACATGTGCCAGAACACGGGAGTTTCCACAGTTCCTATTATCCTGGACACTGATCAGCCCAGTCAGTACAGCACCCGGTCACCCATCCAAGTATTGACCGAGATCAATGTTGCTTAACTTCGACTAATACGAGCTCTAGTGGGTATCATCCATTTGGTATGTCAGGTTACATGTACACATGTAGGACTTCACATATCGCAGCGCCTGTACTGTACGTTGACAATTATATTACAGCGATGCTGGGATTTCAGCATAATTGATCACATGTCATGTGAATGAATGGATGCGCAAATCATCAACTGATTAAAAGAGGGATAGAAGGTCATCAGGTTTCAGGTCTATTGCCACCACTTACTTGAGACTGTCAGTGTGAGTCTTGTATTCCATGATGGTGTTTGGTGGCAGGTTGAGCACTCGTTTCAACGTATCCCTGATACGAGAGGTCGTGTGAAGGTCACCTGTACGATTCCACAGCGATAATATGTCTTCCTGTACGAATGAGCAAGACATCTCCACAATTATAATAGAGTACTCAGTTGGTTCTCATCCTCAGACCTCAAAGTGAAACTCTGGTACTTGTGTAAGTGTACATCATATTCAAGAGAATAAGGTGAATAATAAAATGTAATAAAGTATTCCCCCCCCCCCCCCCACGTTTCACTCATATTCTGTCTCCGATAATTCACAGGCAGCTTTCTACAGTGCCCCATAACCCCATAACTCTTCGCTGCCCCTTTTGATGTTAACGTCAACGATGTCATACTTTGAGCTTCCTGCAGTCTGCAGGACATCGAAGCAATGAAGAGAGTGGAACAGATATGTAACAATGTTGCGTTGTGACGTAGTTAATTGTTCCATAATAATGTCACAAGATCTGATAGGCTTGTGGTATAGTGCACAAAAATAACATGAATAACACCAAAATTGTCTAAAGTCATAAAATAAGAAACGGGGTATGTATCCATCCTATAATTAGTAAGATTATCCCGAATATCATTTTTAGACCACTTTTAAATTCAATTAAATCAAATACTTAAATGAGAGAATACCACCTTTTGTTGACATCTTTTAGAGCAACCAACAGTGAAGTTGAATAGAATTGAATATATGAAAGTGTTTAGCTATTCCGTACTGTGAGTTTTTCTTCCACCTTCCTCTGTGTTGCCTCGTTAATGGCAGTACCAACCAAAATGAGATTACGCAACTGACGATGTGAAACCAATGGAACTGTATGAAATTAATTGCTCCTTATCAAACATCACCATGCTCAGCATCCTCATTCTCTTCCTATTTACTATGTGGAAAAGATTACATGTAAGCTCCTGATTTAAGGCTGATCATATGGGAACGAGGTATTAAATCTGCCAGATGACCTTGATAGCTATAGGTGTGCCACCATCATTGTTGACACTGACATCTCCTTGCCCACTGACCTGCCAAATCTGTTCTACCATTCATGTGCATTAAATAATTCAAATAATACTTATTTTGTAGAATACGCATTTTGCACATTCCCCAGTTAAACTCAGTTGCCCACCATTTTTGAAGATATTTCTTGTTTGGAAAAAGCTTCCAAACTGTGTTTCGAACTGATAGAATGAGTGATCAAATATGATTTAATGTCGCTTTCAACTATATTTCAGACATATCACAATGTTTTGGTTCTATCCCTTTTTCACACCTGGTAGGGTCCTATTCCTTTTTACATCCAGGAACCACACGGATGGGGTCCTATCCTTTTCACACCCGGAAATCCACAGGTGCGCCACTCAGTCGCCTCTTACGACAAGCTGTCTGAGGAGCCGAGACCTATTCTTACCATGACCTGGGGTGTTCACAATGACATCCCAGGTCAATCTCGGGATCCCCACAGGGCTTGAAGTGATGAATTATTAGAGACCTAAAGGGTACAAGTTTTTTGTTTTGAAAATTAAACAGTGTGGGCGACTATCTAAATGCGTGGTTTGTCTTAATTATTTGGGAATTGGAAGATGCCACCGAAGGTAAATTATATAACTTGGTACTACGTTCAAAAGACAATTTCTGACAATTCGACCCTCAATGTAACAGCTGCTGGATGACTAACCTGATATCGTACAGATATAACAGCACCACATATTTCCTCCCCGACCATGAACTGTTCCCCTAACATGGCCAGTATAAGGTTCTCCCAGCACCGGGATGCCAGTCCTTTCTTAAGCCTTACTATCCATTTACCACCCGCCTTGTTGGCATCATCCTGTGGAGAAATCAAACAACTTTAATTATCCAATCATGTCTTGTCAGTCGATCCAATTCAAACAGAATTTCAGCTGTGGTAATCCCTGTAATAATTCAATCCCCCTATCAAAATTCAATCAATCTCAATTTTGGGAAAAATATCAATCGGCTGTTCTATTGATCATGCTCGAATCATTGAAATAACAAAGAAATAATGGATTATCTGCAGGATTTTGAACAATTTTGTCAACTTCCTGTTCTAATAACCTTCTCCTGGCATCAGACTCTACTTCCTACTGATTGATACAACCTCTGATTGATCAATCAATCAGTCAATCAATGATGTTCATCACCAAACGAAGTAGAGCAAACTCGGGATATCAGAGCCACAGCATGATAGAGAATTTTGTAACATGGGCTCTATTCAAATAGCATCTAACTTGCTTATTCTTCTACAGGGATACTTGTGAATATGGACATCTGGGTAAACAGATCAACCTCTAAATATGAAACATTATCTTGGGTCCCAATACTCAAATTTAAGGTATTTTGAACCTTGATAAACCAGAACCCTGTCAAAACTGACACTATAATCTGGTCCCGGACACTAAAATTGCTCGAACCTTCAGCGTCCTTGTAAGCTCAATCTGGCAGCGAATTTAAGGGTGTACTGACCAGAAACTATAGACATTATTTTGACCCAAAAAGCATAGAGTCTTGGTAAAACAAGTAAAACACGAAAATTTTGAGATTAAAATTGTGGCGTTAAAAATACAACTACAAAGTTTACCTCCCACATTGGTCGGATCCCTTCCTTGAAGATGTGAAAGTCGCTGTGACCTGATAAATCACTCGGTCTAACAGTATGACTGTATAGTTCCCAAAACTGCTCCACCTGTAAAATAGTTATAAAATCATTCAGCATCTCATCGACAGGATAGTCTACCAATATCACTTCAGTTTATCTGAAGTGATTTCAACAATATTTCAGTCATATTACAGGGTTTGGGTCCTTGTCACACCTGGGACCTCATGGGTGCCTGAAGTACATATAGCTACTGTATGTTCCATAACATTGCTATCTCACCAGCCCGGTCTTCGACAGTTTGGTAGAGGATTTATCAGGTAGGCCATTCAACAGGTCGTATAAAAGTGAGTGAGTTAAGCAAGCCTGATAAATCCCCTGATAGACTGCATAAATCATGTGAATACAGGGGACTCAATTAGCGCTTCTGTCTAATAATGTACATTCTCTTCATAAATGCTCACAACTTTCCCTCCATGCTTGGCATACAACATTGTTGACATTCTGTCTGAATCACCAGTAGCTGTAGCATTATATTCAATGTGCCAATTTAAACCTGTAATGTTCATTCAGGAGGTGAAAGTTGCTTGATAAGTTCAGGTCAAATGTCCCTAGTTCCTTCAGGCTGTGGATCAGGATTGAAAGCTTCTTGAAATTGGGGCATGCTAGGAACTGGCATTCAAACAGAGTGGCATGTTGTGCTGAGTTGGAACTCCTAGTAACTCCATGGCATCCTGTTTGGAACTCGGCAGACAAATGAGGCTTAAGACATACCATGTAATGGCATGGAGGGAACTTGGCAATTGGAACTCCTCTCCATCCAGATTAGAACACCAAACTGGGCACGGTGTATCCCATTTAGATAACCGGCATATGCCATTCCTATCAAGGCACTCATGTCCTAATTTCAAGAAGCTCCCTTTACCAAGGTTACTGGTCAATATTATTAGTTATTCAGGTTTTCTCCAGGGTGTATGAATGTTATGACCCTTCCTGAAATATTCATACACCCCGAGGCGTCAGCAGTGGCAGAACCGACCGGTGCGTAGTTTTGAATAACCGGTACCTTCATCATTACATTAAACTTACTGAAGCAAAAGAACCAATTTGTTTGAGGTTTTGGTCATAGCTAGAGGCTGTGGCCTGCTTGCCCGGTGTTCGTCTTGAGAACCAGAAAGCATAATTAAACTGTAGAGGATGTTCGCCTGGTCCTGCCACCTGGTGAAAAGAAAACAAAGAAGAAATCGAGATTCAGCAAACATGACAAAGGGAGCATACACATGATCCAGGGCACCACAATCCCAAACTTATCAAAGGACTTTAGGTAGTTTAATATAACATGGAGGTGCGGTTGACAGGCCAAATTTTAAATATTACTAACTAAAGTTTTATACACAATACTCCCTTTGATTCAATAGATAGTTGTGTAGCAACATGACCAAAGGCCATTCTCATTCAGGTCAATTTTCATATATGATTACAGAGAGAAATAGATTTTCACCTCAAACTCAGCAATTTTGCACAAATACACTACTCCAAGGCCCTACTATTCGAGAATCATGAGACTTAATGTCTTGTAATTATTCTGAGTACACAACAGAATGTACTTTTTTTGTGAATCAAAAAAATTCTTTCAATCTTTCATTTTTATTAGGTCAATCACCTCATTTTAGCCAAAACTGTGCTACATACCTTCCTTTTAAGAAAGAGAAGCACCTTTCAATTTACGATGAGATGAGACAACTTCAATGTACATATACTCATCCTTGAGGAAGAAAATTACCAGTACCAACTTCAATTACATGAATTTGATAGTCTAAACATGCCCAAAACATTTTTCATTCAATATAATTCAACAATTTGAGTGCACAAAACAGGAACAGGACAGAGCTTTAGCTGTATAAGGAAGCTGATGGAAGATTTGCCCAGCAAGATCGTCGCTGAATCATCATGAAAGCTAACAGTATCAGGAAGAATGATTGTTAACAAAAGTTAATTTTGTGTTTACTCTTCTTTCTCTTAGCTCATAATCTGAATTGCTCGGATCTTGTTCTGTCTCATCCTCTCCGCTGTCTTCCGTCTTCAGTCTGCAAATATAGAAAGGACACAGTCATGTGAATATATATAGTTTTGTGGTATTGATTTACTGATTTACTCAAAATTGACGTATTATAGTGACAATTCTCAACAGATTTTAATGAAATACGAGGAAAAAAATAGTATTTTTAGTTTATATACTGTGGGGAGTCTCATTGTTGTATAATTTTACCTTGAGTTTACCTTGAGTCTTCAGGTCGGTTGTAAGCCAAAGGCTTATAAAGACCATTTAAATCACAGTACATATCGCGTGTGCGCATGCGTCTAAAACTCAAATTTAGAGGGCTTGTGTTTCCAGGCCTTGTTGAGGCCGCTCTTAAAACTGTTGGTGGAATCTGAATTCACAACTTCACTAGGCAGGGCATTCCAAGGATCTACTGTTCTCATACAAAAACTGTTGAGTCTTGTGTTGGTACGACATTGCTGTTTCCTGAGTTTGAGATTATGGCCTCTGGTCGAGTAGGCGGACTCCGCTTGTTGATGAATCAGATCGTTAACACAGTCTAAGTCATGCATAATTTTAAACAACTGTACCATGTCGTTTCTCTCGCGTCTATAGTGAAGGGTGGGCAAGCCAAGCTCCAATAGCCGCTCTTGATAAGAAAGGTGCCTCAGCTGAGGAACACACTTAGTAGCCCGGCGCTGCACATTTTCTATTGCATTGATGTCCTTCTTTAGATGCGGGGACCAGACTACTGTTGCATACTCAAGGTGTGGACGAACGAGAGTTTTGTATAAAGGGAGAAACATATCTTTATCCAAACAGAAAAGTTCGGCGCATGAGACCAAGTTGTTGGTTGGCTTTCCTAACACAGTTCCCAACATGGAGACCAAATTTAAGCTGGCAATAATAAATTGTCTTCGAAATTTCGAAGAAAACATCTCGGATATATTATCTGGGACAGACAGTAGCAGTAGGTTAGATGGTTGGGGGGGGGCCATAATTATTTCATGATTTACCAGGCTAGCTGGCAGTGTCTCAGATTTCTACTTTTACCCAATTACATACGTGTGGTTTTGATTCTGTGAATGAAGCATGTTGTTTTCTTGTCAAGTGTTTCAAATCCTGTTGGAATAGTCAGGTATGCTGGCTCACTTTGTTACAGAGTATTTGCATTGAAACACTTCTTATATATGAACTGTCTGAGGACCAGCTGGCAAAATGAGGTGCTTGCGTGTCGCGAGTGGACTTTATATCACTATCAGTGACCCTGCCAACGTGACAAGCGACAAACACGTGTGCACTAGGCCAAAAATTACAAGCCAATGATTCAACACACTTACGCATCAAATTTGTTATTCATTCTTTTGCTTATTTCCAACAATAAAAACAAAATTTAACTCTCAAACCAAAAAATTGTTGAAAATCTTGCCGGAAGTACTCGATCCGAAGTCTTGTTTGTGACCTTATCTGTTATTGGTTTATTTTTTCTCCTTTGCCAAAGTGTTAATAAACCGCACTCTGATTGGTTATTCCACTGAAAGCGAAAGGAATGGCGGCCGAAAGTGCATTGAGCAGAAAAAGTGCTATGAGCACGCGACATAAATTGCTGTCACTGATCGATGATGTGGAAATAGCAACAAAGTATGCGTTTGTATATCTATAGTTGGGAAGTTTTGGTTATTCATTTGTGATTGTATGTTGATTGTCCTTCTGCTGTGCACAAAATTTCCACAAAACTGCTCATCAATGAGCAACAACAACAACATAATAATTTGTTGATTGAGAAGACAACAACAAATAATTGTTAAATTTAGAGATATCGATACTAATACTATCCAAGATAACGTAACAGAGCATTTTTCATGACTCATCCACATTGATTGTTGTTGTTTGATCAGGTCATGGATAATATCCCAAATGGGATATATATCTCAAATGGGATATAATATCCCAATTGAGATATTCCCCCATATCCCAAATGGGATATCTGATGAAAGTATTGTCCACAATTGGCAAACCCAGACATCCTCGGACAGGGTCTGGAAATGGACATGTTCATCATGAAATAAACTAGGCAACATTCCTCGTGTCGTACCCAAAACCTCACTCAATTTTGTTGACATGCAATTTTATCTTCTTGACAAAATTAATTTTATCAAGGTATCCAGTAGTGATTGTTAATATATATTGATCATGAGTTAGAATGAATCAATTCATAGCCACCTTTCTCTAAAAATATCATAATGGCCACAACAACAACACCGCATACTATAACCTCAGGCCTTGCTTTTCGTCGAAATTCACGGGTATCCAAACGGATACCCGCAATTTCAGTTTACGGGTATCTACCAGTATCCACTGAAGTGACGAAAAATTGAAGTGTGGAGATTAAAGTGGAATAAACATTTATGTACTCTTTTCATGTTTACTGTTGTTAATAGGATAATTGATTCTCACATCATGTTGTTCCCCACCGCTGTGTAGCCATTCGATTCACTGAGCTGATATTTGACCGTTCAATCAACTGTCAATTTTACTGTGATAGGATGAGTGGATAAACTTTCTCTTGAGCAACCACAATAACATGCAGCATGATTTTTGAAATTGTGTCAAGGATTGTCTCCTTGAATTAATTTAATTTGGAGTTTGGAGTCACTTGAAAATTTTCGATTTAAGGTTATGGACCTAGATTATATTCTCATTATGGACTAAAAAATAGCTCTGTCTCTCACTATGAATGTCACGGGTCACCAGCTCAGCTTCCGACTTCATTCATTACGAATGTTTATACTTAAGTGCTGCATATATAGTAATACCATCTTCATGACACCTAGCATATAACTTAAATATGTTGATGAATTGAACAAACACACAATATGAACTTAAAATTGAGTGATGTAAGTCAAGAAATTATGAACAATTCCAATGAAGACAAAACCATCCTTTACATTATCTGGCCATCCGTTGTAAGCCTGTACAGATATTGTCTTTCCTTTCGACATTTTCAAGCAGATTGGAATCAAGCCCTCTCGTGTCCTCCATGTTTACCGTTTGTAAACATCGACCATAACACGATAGTTTCTGCAATTGCATTCTCCTATGCACGGTTGTTTGTGTAAATGCCCGTAGCTACAGATGATACGACGAAAATCGCCCAGTACAAGAGAATGCACGCAGCTGCCATAATTCGTCGCCCACTTAGACGTAAAAATATGAACTTCCGCCATTTGTAAAGCCTGCGGTCGATGATTTATAGGTAAACTATTGTTTATTAAAGCCGAATATGGTTTTTTTGATAGACAAAATTTTCCCCAGACATTATTTTACGGGTATCCAAACAGATTCCCGTGAAGCGAATGAACGGGTATCTCCACGAGTATCGGATACCCGGATACCCGTCGAAACGCAAGGCCTGAACCTGGACATAAGCTGAAAGTTCTCAGGAGACAAATATTGGACAATTGTAGAGTTTGTGATTTGGATCTTTTAGAAGCTCATTTCACCTTGTGTAAATGCATATACTACTTGGTGTTCATACTCCATGTACCTGGTAAATACAGATACATGTATTGTCATATATCCCATTTGGGATATCAAAAAATATCCCATTTAGGATATCATATCCCATTTGAGATATATATCCCATTTGGGATATTATCCATGACCTGTTGATCACTCATGTCATTTGGTGGCAAATAAATAATGCACGTTGGTGGTCTGATAACCTTCACTGTTCACAGGCAATATATTTAAGCCCCATAAAAAAATGCCTTATTTCCCATCACTGACTTTTCAAAAGGTCGGACGGGCGGTCCTTTTTTATTTTCGGAAGGGCATAGGAATGGTTCAGTTCATTCAAGAATCCACTGATATTAAGATAGTGATAGTCTAATTTGGTCCTAAAATGGTAAATATACAATTCATTTTAAAGTTTCATTTTGTACACGGTCTTGCTAGAGATTGAATAAATACATTCGATAAATCGGCAGAAATCCCATGGCGTTTGTATTTCCATTCTCACCTGTATACTGCTATATGTGAGGTAATCTCAGTCTGATTTCGTAGTCACAATCTCTCCATTTCTATGCAGGTAGACAACTCGAAAGATGGTATTAATAAAATCTGAATCATTGTGGTTTGAAAGACATAACGGTGGGTGTTTTATTCGAGCAGGAAACAATAAGCTGAGCTATTCTCGCGAAATGGAGAACATGACGATTATGTATTGCTGATCATGACTATGACCTTGGGCAGTCATACCACAAAGTCCACTAGGCATGAAACTATATCACTGAGGAATAGAACAACGAAAGTTATTCAACGGAAAATAAATATCAACTATACATTTTACCGTGGCAATGCTGCAGATGTTGTGTTCTGGTATTACTACTATACATTTACTATACACTAGAAATTCATAAACAAACAGAACAAAAATCAGACTACAACTATAAAATTGCAACCAGCGCGATAATATTACGGACGGTCATCTTGATTACAGCAAAGATACTTGTCATTGAAAGACCTTCAATGAGGTCCAATTACAGAACAAAAAGTAACAGAATTATTATCAGTCTTGGAAAGGATGTCAAGATAAACACCTTCAGTCCCTCCACACACAAAACAGCCAAGTAAGTAGTCTCGATCCAGGACAGTATCTAATAACCATGACATCCAATGGCACACAGAAGAAACATCAAGTTGCTGGCAAGGCCCCGGTAATCACACAAGTTAAGACTGTCGCGTGCAAAATGTTGACATCACCCCAGCTCCTGGTGCAAACCAGAGTCATTTCAGCCTCATTTTCATACCAAAAGAAACACCAACAAGGCAGGTGAGAAAAATAAAAAATAAATCGGGGCGGGCGGAAAAATGGGGCGGGCGGTGATGGGAAACCAGGTATTTTTTTTATGGGGCCTTATATGACCAGTATCATACCCCACAATAATCCTGTTATCATGCTGAATGCCAATGTGTTAACTCTAAATATAAACAGTGTAAATTAATGAGTACAAGTTAAGAAACAAAGCTTGTTGGTGCTCTGAGCAAAAGTCAATACTGGAATATCCTCGCGGTATCGGTTTCTGGGCTCCCATCACAATTTTACTGATGAGAGATTTATTCCAAGCACTACCCAGATATATTTTATAGCTCAAATTACCCTAGTCAAGTACCAAGACTCTGATCTGTTAATTAGAGTCATGCCGCGTGATCTCCCGTGTGTCAACGAGGTAGATAAACAACGTCGGAAACAAACCAGAAAATGACATTCACTCGTCCCAAATCCCCACTATCGTAAAATATGGTTCATCGGTTTAGAATGCCACCAATATTAGAAGTTACAAACACTTACTTGCACTCGAAATGCGGCAGAAAACAGAATGTATCCAGACCTACGAAGAAGGCTGCCATGTCATTTTCTTGTCTCAAGTTCGCTGACAAGGTACGAGTCTTTTCACACAAGGACAAAATGCGATCCAGTTAAATTGCGAGACAAGGGGTGCACTCCAGAGATTATACGTTTCCGGAAGGAATAGACCATGGGTCCGCTTTTCGGCCCCCAATTGCTACGTAAATGTGGAGGACAACCAAGATTCGTTACAAGACTCGTACCTTGTCAGCAAACTTGAGGAGACATGGCAGCTTTCTTCGTGGGTCTGGATACATTCTGTTTTCTGCCGCATTTTGAGTGCAAGTAAGTGTTTGTAACTTCTAATATTGGTGGCATTCTAAACCGATAGAACCATATGTTACGATAGTGGGGATTTGGGACGAGTGAATGTCATTTTCTGGTCTGTTTCCGATGTTGTTTATCTACCTTGTTGACACATGGGAGATCACACGGCATGACTCTGATTAACAGATCAGAGTCTTGGTACTTGACTAAAATTACCCATGATAATAATGTCTCCATAACCTGTTTACTGAAGCTAACATTTCTGTGAATAAGTCTCAATATGTTATTACCATGCCAAACAGATCCAGTGGCATACGAACGAAATTGAAAGTGGGGGGGGGGATGTATATATTGTGTAAAAGATTGCCAATTTTAGTTTAAATATCAGGCATAGTATTGACAGTATTATATATTTATAAGTATTCAAATTTGTCTTCCTTCAGAGAACTGTTGGAGGTGATGAGCACACCCAAAGGTCAGCAGCGAGCAGATCAACCAGACACGGTCATGTTGATGGAGTTACTCGTACACAAAGACAAGGAAATCAAGGACACATTAAAACTTGGTACTGCAATACTCAATTTAGCATAATTATAAGGCTCATTAAATGTAATAGTTCGTTTATCAAGACCTAGTCACCAAGAAAGTGGAGTGGATGAGCAGGTTTTATATTTACCTTTTATTTCATCCTAGTATATGATGTTACAAATTATATGCCATCAAACACGCTAATTAATGTTCTATTGATATCATTTTACAGAATATACTAATTTAGGTCGTCAAAGGATTACATGGTCTTGTGGACCTAGACTGATTCTCCATGCTTCTCGGCACACCTAACCTGAATAAAATTGTGTTTAAAACATTGCAGAAAAAAAATACAAAAAAAATATTTCGGGCAGTGAGAGAATTTGGGGTGGACAGTGATGATAAATGATCACTTTGTCTCAATGAGCCTGAATTGAAGATTGTTTGTTTGAGCTTCTCATGGCATCAGCCTGTATACATGTAAAGGTCCTACTGTCAGATACACACTGACTGCATTGGTGTCCTGTGCAATTTGCGATATGTCATCCTGTCATCGCCATCATCACTAAAGCACAGTGAAGTGACCAACAGCGCCAA
This sequence comes from Hanleya hanleyi, assembly GCA_036873755.1. Taxonomy (NCBI): domain Eukaryota; kingdom Metazoa; phylum Mollusca; class Polyplacophora; order Lepidopleurida; family Hanleyidae; genus Hanleya; species Hanleya hanleyi. Next base: position 171,344 of record JAVTVY010051464.1, on the reverse strand, counting down.
ATCTGATTTAGCGAGGTGGCTTTTCATATTGATGCGGATTGGAAGTTCTGACAACAATTTTCTTTTTGCAAGCAAAGCGCAAGAAAACGTTAGAAAAGACTTGTTGGAAGCCATTTCTTGGCCAGATAGGATTAATAGAAATGTTTCAGAGAAAAGATTCTTTTGATGTGGTAGTTTGAAATGTTTTTGCCTTGCAAAACAAACTGTCACCTGAAAGTGAAAGTGAGAGTTTAGGGCCCGTGATATAATTTTGGTCTGTGTGACATCAAGAAAGACCGTGTAATCAGTCTCTCAGTTTTAAGGGGACTGATCCGTCTTGCTTTCATCACTGGCCCGACTTTTTCTTCTGGAGAGCCAAAATACTGGTAAAATGCAAGGCTACCCTCACCTGGAAATGGATTATTTCCAATGAATGAATTTCAGTTCCCAATGCATGAATTGAAGATGAAATATTGAGGGAAAAAATTTATAAGTTTAACTCGTCAAGTATTCCTTCAACACAGTGAGCCAACTTCTAATTTGATAATAAATGATATTTTTCAATGAGAATATCATTGGGAAAAGTCGTTTAGCTTAATAGTCATTATGTGTACTAGCATGATCTATGCGCTTTCTTCACTGTCATATTATTTATTTGTTCTTTTGAATTTCTATTAAAGCTGAAGAACAGGCAGACATACAAAAGACTGTAGATGAACTGAAAACAGAGGTCGAAAAAAGGGACTATGACATCAAGAATCTGCAAAAAAATTTGAAAGAAGCAGAAACCATTTTGGTAGGTTCCTGTCTCTCCTGCTACATGTTGAGTAGACAATTCCTTTCCCTTGGTTCATCACATTGGCTTCCAAGAGTCTCCTCGACTTTAGGGAGGCTGACAAAAGGTTGAATGCAGAAATCCTTGCTGAGGGAACGAACTACAGTTCAGATAGTAACGGATTTAGTCATGGTAGCGGAACTTCAGTTATGGTTTGCAAAATTGTTATTCATCTCTCTATTAGTTTGTCAAGGGATTACATGTACTTCTCTATGTGGGGCAGATTCAGGAAATGTCTGAATGAAACTGTAGTTCTGCCAGGTATAATGTTCCAGAATGCATACAATGTGTATGTGTTCATTCCAATGAAGAAACTAAGAACAGTTCCACTGTGTTATGCTTAGTTGGGAATGGAACGTTCAGCCTTTTGATACCCTAGTTCCCCTAGTCTGTGTTTCAAATAAAACCAAGCTACCATCTACTAAATAAACAACATACATACACTGATAAAACACAACAAATGTCATGTGAAGTGAAATCAAGTGTGATCTATCAGCCTTCCTTCAGCAACTCTGGACCAGCAGTATTTGACCAATCACAATTTATTATCTCCCCTTATTTCTCTTGAATTATCTCCCCTGATATATTTTGTCCTTTTATGAATTACTGTTCCCCATATATATATATATCTACAAATTGGGATGAATTCTTTAGCTGCAGTTAGACATGTTGATATAAAATCTTTGTTCATACTGCCTCTAATAGATGTAATTGGATTCTTTTTATCAACTTAAATCAGAATTATCTTCCAAATTTGGATATTATATTGGACAGCTATTCAGGCCTATCAACAAATTTTATTGTCCTCCGCCACGAAGTGGTGGGAGGACTTGGAAATGCTAGCCGTCCGTCCTTCCGTCCGTCCCTCCGTCCGTCCTTCCGTCCGTCCTTCCGTCCGTCCCTCCGTCCGTCCCACATTTTGTGAACGCGATATCTTGAGAACAATTCGACCAATCGACTTCAAACTTGAGAAGGTGCTTCACATCAGTTAGACGGCCATTGGTATTGATTTTCACTGAGGTACGTAATCCAAGATGGCCGCCATCGACCATATTGGATTCTGTCCGTCCCACATCTTGTGAACGCGATATCTCAAGAACAATTTGACCGATTGACTTCAAACTTGGGAAGGTGCTTCACATCAGTTAGACGGCCATTGGTATTGATTTTCACTGAAGTACGTAATCCAAGATGGCCGCCATCGACCATATTGGATTCTGTTCGTCCCACATCTTGTGAACGCGATATCTCAAGAACATTTCCACCAATCAACTTCAAGCTTGGGAATGTTCTTCACATCAGTCAGACGGCCATTGGTATTGATTTTCACTGAGGTACGTAATCCAAGATGGCTGCCATTGACCATATTGGATTCCATCCGTCCCAGATCTTGTGAACACGATATCTCGAGAACAATTCAACTAATCGACTTCAAACTTGGGAAGGTTCTTCACATCAGTTAGACGGCCATTGGTATTTATTTTCACTGAGGTACGTAATCCAAGATGGCTGCCATTGACCATATTGGATTCTGTCCATCCCACATCTTGTGAACGCGATATCTCGACAAGAGTTTGACCAATCCACTTCAAACTTGAGAATGTGCTTCGCATCAGTTAAACGGCCATTGGTTTTGATTTTCACTGAGATACGTAATCCAAGATGGCTGCCATGGACCATATTGGATTCACTCCGTTCCACATCTTGTTAACACGATATCTCAAAAACAAATCAACCAATCGACTTCAAACTAGGGAAGGTTTTCACATCAGTTAGACGGCCATTGGTATTGGTTTTCACTGAGGTACATAATCCAAGATGGCTGCCATTGACCATATTGGATTCTGTCCATCCCACATCTTGTGAACACGATATCTCGAGAACAGTTCGACCAATCGACTTCAAACTTGAGAATGTGCTTCACATCAATTAGACGGCCATTGGTATTGATTTTCACTGAGGTACAAATCCAAGATGGCTGCCATTGACGATATTGGATTCCATCCGTCTCGGATCTTGTGAACGTGATATCTCGACAACAATTTGACCAATCAACTTCAAACTCGAGACGGTGTTTCACATCAGTTAGACAGCGATTGGTATTGATTTTCATTGAGGTAGTATGTAATCCAAGATGGCTGCCATTGACCATCTTGGATTTCACTCACCCATATTGTACCCATCTGTGTTGTGAACGCGATATCTTGATCTATTCCACTCATCGATTTATAAACCTCACCATCCACAAATCCATATACAACTACAGACTTACATTCCAGTGTTACACTACCCATTACTGCTACCCAAACCTCCTCAAATTGTCTCAACAATTCCAGATGAACGTCTCTTTCCACATACACATATCAACTTTCCAAGTTATATTTAAGGAGATATTGGAAGCGTATATGCTGTATGCTCTCAAGCAGGCTACTTGGCGGAGGACCTGCTAGCTACTCAGCTTGTTCCATCTTAGGAAGTACATGAATGAAGTTCTCACAGGCCTGGGTAACTTACAGAATTGATTTGTTCAATCCTCATCTGAATTTTGCAAAGACATGGGTAAGCTAGGGCTGGACCAGAAGCATATCAGGTGAAATAATAACAACAACATTTTTCCAGGGAAACTTTTGAATATCTTCAAATAAACAAATCATACAGCTGAAACTTCTCGCATGTATTATTAGGGTTGTCCTGGTGCAGTATTATGCAAAAGTAAATATTAATTGAATAAAAAAACATTTGAAATTGTGATCATATCTAGGTCCAGTGACGTCACACTGCCTTAATACATGTATATTTCAAACTGTGTATTCACTTTCCAATGCTTGATTCAAGCTTAAGGTGTGTATACATTGAGTTTCAACACAGAATCACTGTTCCAATGTGCATGTTTCACTAAAATCTGGGAGATGGTAACTCATAAGTGTCAAGTCAATTTAAATCTTGCATTTAATTTCCCCGATTTTGATGAAACATGCACACTGGAACAATGAGTCTGTGTTGAAACTCAAAGTATGCACACCTTAAGCTTGAATCAAGCATTGGAAAGTGCATACACAGTTTGAAATATATGCATGATTAAGGCAGTGTGACGTCACTTGACCTAGATATGATTGCAACAGACCACCATAGAATACCATGCTTTATTTGCTGGTTACTCTGTGTAATAAAATCGTAAAAAATTACAATAAATATTTTCCGACACTGTTCGCAATGGTCTTTCATTTGATGAAAACTTTACTTGAGGGTTTACGATCACTTTAAATAGTACTCCCTTCAACACCATGTTCACTGATTTATATGATTCAGCCAATATTTCTGTATTATTAGACATTTTACTATGTTATGATTGTGAGTTTATACCATACATGTGAACACTTTATTCGCACAGTCGACAGCAGTATACCAGGCCAAACAGAAATTGACGGCTATTAACCAGGCCAACAAAAGGACCATCTCGTCAGAGGACCTGATCAAGTTTGCACATCGTATCAGTGCCAGTAATGCTGTCGCTGCACCTTCAACATGGACTCCAGGTGAGGCTGTAGAACATTTTCAGCATCCTGTACATCCTGAGTGAAAATCAAGGAACCACATACAATTTAGGTTGAAAATAATTTAACTCAAAATTTTGGATGTCAATGCGCGGTTGGGCGCATCCTGCTTAAAAGAAAACAATATTCCAGCATCATATGTGCGAAAGAGAGCATGACTATCAAAATACAAAGCTGTGTCAGTCCTGAAGTATATGAAATATAATGCATTGATTCTAGCTTCAATGTCACAACCATTTTATATGAAGGTATTCCAAAACTGAAGTGAAACTCCCTGGTCACAGAGGTAAATTAGCAGCACTCTCGGAGTGAATGGCAGAAGTTAAAGATGTCCACTGCTGGTAAATCAAAGTTATTAACTTTTTAGCCCACCATCACCAGATGGTCGTCTGTTCAAATCAATTTTCGTCCGGCATCCGTCGTCAGTCCGTCTGTTCGTCCGTAAACAATTCTTGTTATCGCGATTTCTCAGGAACTACTTTGTGGATCTTTGTCAAATTTGATACACAGGTTCCCCTTGGTGTCTAGTTGTGCAAGATACCTTTTCTGGTCCGATTCGCAAATCCAATATGGCCACCAGGCAGCCATCTTGGATTTCCCCCATGAAACTTTATCACGATTTCTCAGGAACTACTCCATGGATCTTTCTCAAATTTGGTACACAGGTTCCCCTTTGGGTCTAGTTGTGCAAGATACCTTTTATGGTTTGATTCGAAAATCCAATATGGTCACCAGACAGCCATCTTGGATTCCCCATGAAACTTTGTTATCGCGATTTCTCAGGAACTACTGTATGGATCTTTCTCAAATTTGGTACACAGGTTCCCCTTGGGGTCTAGTTAAGTTGTGCAAGATACCTTTTCTGGTCCGATTCGCAAATCCAATATGGCCACCAGGCAGCCATCTTGGATTTCCCCATGAAACTTTATCCCGATTTCTCAGGAACTACAGCGTGGATCTTTCTCAAATTTGTTAAACATGTTCCCATTGAGGTCTAGTTCTGCAAGATACCTTTTCTGGTCCTATTCGAAAATCCAATATGGCCACCAGGCGGCCATCTTGGATTTCCCCATGAAACTTTATCATGATTTCTCAGGAAGTACTGCATGCATCTTTCTCATATTTGGTACACAGGTTCCCATGGGGTCCAGTTGTGCAAGATACCTTTTTTGGTCCATTTTGAAAATCCAATATGGCCGCATGTTGAATTTCCCCATGAAACTTTGTTGAAATCTCAGGAAATTACTGCATGGATCTTTCTCAAATTTGGTACACAGGTTTCCCTTGTGGTCCAGTTGTGATTAATCCAATATGACCGCCAGGCAGCCATTTTGAACTTCCCCATGAAATTTTGTTTTCGTGAATTCTCAGGAACTACTGCATGGATCTTTGTCAAATTTGGTATACAGGTTCCCCTTGTGGTCTAGTTGTGCAAGATACTTTTTTTTGGTCCAATTCCAAAATCCTATATGGCCGCCAGGTGGCCGTCTTGAATTTCCCCTTATAACATTGTTATCGTGAATTCTCAGAAACTACTTCATCGATCTTTCTGAAATTTGGTACAAATTTTGTGCAAGATACCTTTTTTGGTCCAATTCGAAAATCCAAGTTACGCTTTAAATTAATACGGTATTCCCATGTTGTGATGTTGCATCACAAGAGTCGGCGGATCAAACGGTGGGGCATATTCTATATATTGAGTATAGAGAATATCCCTACTTTCACCTTCTATATCAAGGAGTTCAAATGATTACGAATTAAAATGTATTTCTTCAATTTTTAAATCAGTTTACTTTAGTCCATGCCATTGCAAGTGAACTGCCCCACCGCTACACAAAGGGACGTCATTCTTGTGACGCAACGTCACAACTCGACAACTGTAGATTACTGCGTGTTCGATCCAAGGGAGATAATTAGGATTCAGATACTTTCAAAGTTTCAACATTACTGCACGGATCCCTTCAGTATTAAGTTGTGTACCATCTTACTATTTTCGAGCATGGTATCTTAAAAGAGATATCTCAGACTAGCCCAGTAAACTTAACGGAATTAGCATTCGTTCCTAATTATAAAATCTTAGGTATGTTTCATAGCTCATGCCAAAGTGTCAAAGAGATTTGTCTTCGCTTCCAGTATCCAATGATGACACATGCAAAAAAAACCCTACAAAACGAAGACGAAGGATCCTCCGGACATTCAGTTTCAGACTAACTTTGTTCATTTCACTTGTAGTATAAGAACCGACATTAAGTACAGTTTCTTAAAATCTTGAAACTCCTGAAACTTATATTATAAAGATAATATCTTGGTCTTTTCCAACTAAAGGACTAAAAGATCCTCTTGTCATTAGCTTACAATTATCGGACAATGGTGGGTGCCAAGATCCTTCAGGATCTCTCGTTCAGTAGTGTTTGTTGTTGCATTCATAATTGTGTAATGGAAAAACAAAGAAAAAAATACAGGTTGATGTGCATTTTTAAGCTGCAGGCAACGTTACGTGGACTGACCCTTGCTCCATTTGATAACCCTGATTTGATAAAACATAGGAAATAACCCTAGTTTTGAAGCATATTCATGAAAAATTCATATAAATAGTATTTAATGTTTTTTTATATTCTTACTGTTTGCAAATAATCACAATGTCTATCTAAATTTATCAAATTGGATGGATGTAGCTGTGCAAAATTCTGCAAAAACAGGCAAAATGGCCGCCAATGCCAAAAATCACCAGCGGACATCCTTAAGTGCAAATGGCTGGAATAATGTTGAGTACTATGCATCATCTCTAGTGATAGTTCATGAGGTCCCAGGTTCGATCCCAGACCGAGAAATCCTTTATGCTTATTATGAATTCAGATATTTTTATTCATGTTTGTTTTGACTTACGAGTCATTTCTGCCTAAACTTCAAATGGATTGTCCTCAAGTTACTTTGCATAAGCTTTCATTGGAATATAATGAGATCCCATGAAGGTGACAAACTAGTCTCACACATCATTTGTTAACTCCCTGCTATTTTTACAGACATTCAATTCTCAGTCCCATAGAGCATGCTCTTGAGCAGGGGCGGTCACCTAGTATGATGACATGCATTTATAACGATGTAGTTCTCAGTTGTAACCATGTTATTGTTCAACATCAACGCAATGCTAGTTTACAAGCGAATTTTCCATAGCTTGATTTTAGCTACACAACTGGGCTGGGTGGTGCTTAGTTGGTTCGTCGTGATATAGCTGAAATATTGTTGAAATCGACGTTAAATTCTATTCACTCACCCTTTTAGCTTGAACATCACACCATTTGGAGTTTATGTGGCTGGATTTCCCTTGTGAAATAGTCCCGTATAGGTAAAGTTATTTCCGGCCTGTAATGTACACTAAGGCAGTGTTGGCTTCATCATTCCTTAGATTACAGATACTGTATGCTGGAAAGTCCATCCACTTGTATGGATGTAAAAATACACGCCTTGCCGGTCATCAAAAAATAGCAAAAACCGCCATGTTTCCTTCCCAGAATGCAATGCGAAACACGAGTAAACTTTTGCCTCACGCATGCTGTAAGTATAGGCACGGACTGAAAATTGCCGGAAAAAGTCATTTCAGAGGATTTTTTACATGATTTCTTTAGACTTCTTTCCCTCAAGAACACTTCAGTGATAATTCAGGTCCCTGTCAGCTTCTGACACTGTCTATAAACAAACTTATGACGGTGATATTCTCGAGGCCCATGTTGAAGGCATTGCTGTATCAGAATCTTGCTCCTGGAAAAAGGGCAATAACTCTTCATTTTTTGCCACTTTCAGACGACCAGCAAATCATGTATTGTATATTATGAAAATCACTGTGACATCATCTAATTTGTGTCAAATTAATGGATTCATTCACAGAAAGTCTGTGATTGGCTGGACGTTCTTCCAGTTTTCTCCATGAGCCAATGAAAATATCGGATCCTATTTTGAAAATTTTAATTGACCAATCAGAAGATTCAAACTCATAGTTGCTGTCAAAATCCTATTAGGATCACTCAGCTAGATTGATTAGAGTGACTCGAGTCCCCACTCGAATGCCAAAAATCTGGGATTCGACCCTCCCTCAGACCAGAGTTTGTAGAGCCTGCCTTCCTGACACCTTTTGTGTTCAATTTTTCTTAACCACCTTCAATCCTCTTTCGTTCAGAGAGTTAGTCTGAGGGAAGTAACTGTGTTTTAAACAGTTTGTTCATCTGTGATCACCAGAAGAGGGCTCCACATGTCGACACATCTGAATCCAGACAGATTCTTTTCAACTCCACTCCGTGGGAATCTGAAAGGATCCTTGCAACTCCACTCTATCGCTATGGGAAACCAGACAGATTCTTACAACTCCACCCTATTGGAATCCACTGGAAACCAAAGTTATCAGTTTTATAATATTTTGTTTTACCGTGTGGAAATCTGGGCGATTTCTACAGATCATTATGTAAATTTCAGCATGAATTGTATGATTTGCAAATATTAACCCTAATATGAATGTAATAATTACAGGTGACCCCAGACGACCGTATCCCACAGATTTTGATATGCGCTCCGGACTTCTGGGAAAAATCAGCGATCTACCAATCGGCTCTCTTCAGTCAGTACTCAGCTACAGTGAAGCACTAGGACCTACAAGACCTCCACAAATGGGTAAGCGATGGCTCCTCTTCATGCATTACTCAAGTGGGTCAAGATTAACCGGACACACAACAAATCCAAAATTTAGATTGCCGTTCTCTCATGCCTGATCCCCCAAGTCCCTTGACACTGGGGAGTAGTGTGAATGCCGCCAGTCCAGCTAAGGAGACCATGGACATTTGAACTAGATTAGTCTTAAATATCATCATTTGCAAATACAGGTAGCTCTTAAAAATGCGACCTTAATTTAATTCTCAAAGGTAAAAGCTGAGAACTTGAATGCCACTGCCATAATACAGCAAACATATTTTGTTAACCCAAAAAAATCTTCTTTTAAGATAAATCCAGAAAACTTGATATATATTCTAGAATTTTGATGAGTTTCCAGAAATATTTAAGAGTGGTAACATAATTTTGCTTTTCAAGATGATTACCTCAAATTTGTTTTGATGACAGCTTACATATTGATCTTCTATATTTAATTTAGAATCACTTGTTCTGAATTCTTTCGCAAATTTTCAGACTGAAAATGTCATTTTCTTGTTTCGAGAAAGATAGTCTGTCCACGGGGTAAAACAATTTATCTTGTAAGTTTTGAAATTTTTTAAATGTCAGAGAAAAAAAGGACAGATTGTTTTTCTTAAAGCAAGAAAAGGACATTTTGTGTCCTAAACTATTTCAAAGAAATCAGAACTTGTGATTATACATTGAATATTGATGGTAAATATGAAAGATTTCACCACAAGTAACTTAGGGGTAATATGTTAGAATATTTTCCCACTTAAAGGTGAATTGCAAAGCTTTCCATTGTTCTCCTGAAATGTTACAAATCAAGGCCTCTGCAGTTATAGTTGTTTATGTGGGGTATAGTTGTGTGGATTATTTCTTCTTCTGAGTATAAGTCATAATTTATACCTCCAGAAAACGAGAGCCACAACTTCAAAAAAACTTCATCGATTGCCTCCCATTGTTTTTGGAACATAATGACATTGCATGATGTCATGTAAAATGATACATAAACTAAAACTTGAATGAAGGAGATTTCTATAATGTCATAACGTTCTACAAGTAAAGAGAGACAAGCGACGTAAATTTCAATGAGGATTTATAACAGAATAACTTTAATATTGTTATTAGTACAATTTAGCAAAATATAGTTAGTGAGTTAAGATATAGAGTGAGTGAGTTAAGATTTAAAGTCGTTTACAACAATATTCGTCATATCACAACGATCCAATATTAGTTGCCTCCTATGGCAAGCTTCGGGTGACTGGGGTTGCATGCTGGTAGAGGGAGGGAGAAACCTTGCAAGATGGGGAGAGATGAGAAAGACTGAAAAGTTCAGGAGAGAGAAAACTTTATAGAAGAGAGAAAAGCATGATAAGAAAGGGACTCCAGATATAAGAAAGGGAAAGAATGAATGAAAGGAAAGGTGCCCCGGAACCCCACTTTTATCAAATAACACAAGATGTATGTAAGCAACATTTTAGAAATATAATTAAAAGCTTCACAGTTCACCTTTAAGTCTTCTGAAATTACAAGAAAATATATCTTTTTTTTTTCTAGAAAAGCATATAAGTTCTAGAATATAGATCTAGTTTCTAGATTTATTATCTGAAAACATGATTTTTTTGTTTATAGAAAACCATTTTTTTGCTGTGTATTGTGTTGGGAATTTGTGGTCAGTCTTCGTGTAAGATTCTGCCAAGCCTTTGTTCCACTGAAAAGCCATCCATCCTGGCTCATTGTTGTACTCAGAGACTCTTTTCTTCTCCTTTTGTTTCGTGATTCATACACGATAGATGGAATGGTTTTTGCAAGACAGTACATGATGCTGCATGAAATCATGAATAACTGAGAGCTTAATTTCCCTATGCGATCAAAGGCACAGGGATTCAAAGATGTCCCATTTTGCCACCGGTAATCAGGTGCAAAAGTCAATCATTAACTCAATACTCAAGTTTTGAAATGGCCAATAGCTGTATCATGTGACCCATGGTAGGGCCAGACTGTCAATTGTACCTTGAGAAGTGATGGAAAAACTTTCCCGTTCATAATCGTGAAACTAGTATGCCAAATTAAGTTTTAAAGTGAACACAAAGACTCACAGGGTCAAATCTAGTCAATTGTTGTGACAAAAAAATGAAACCCTTTATACCAGGATCATATATTTTCTGATCTTGACTGTGGCATTCTGGCCCTACCAAAACATTGGAGTATTGACTAAATTAATCATCTCAATGAGAATTGTTCCAATTTGGACCTGCATTGTAACCCAGATCATCTGTATTCCAATCCCCATATTCATTTTTACTCTGTTGTTCACTAAATATATTATGTATTTTCCTCTTCCAGAACATGTGCTCACACCAAGTACATGTTATAACTGATTATATGTTTTGCTCTTCCAGAACATGTGCCCACACAGAGTGCCAGTTATAATTGATTACATATATTTGTTTTCCTCTTCCAGAACATGTGCCCACACAGAGTGCCAGTTATAATTGATTACATATATTTGTTTTCCTCTTCCAGAACATGTGCCCACACAGAGTGCCAGTTATAATTGATTACATATATTTGTTTTCCTCTTCCAGAACACGTGCCCACACAGAGTGCCAGTTATAATTGATTCTTATATATTTATTTTCCTCTTAAGACATGTGCCCACACAGAGTGCCAGTTATAATTGATTATATATTTGTTTTCCTCTTCCAGAACACGTGCCCACACAGAGTGCCAGTTATAATTGATTACATGTATTTGTTTTCCTCTTCCAGAACATGTGCCCACACAGCGTGCCAGTTATAATTGATTACATATATTTGTTTTCCTCTTCCAGAACACGTACCCACACAGAGTGCCAGTTCAGTTACATGGCAGCCCCCTCCAGAAGTCGCCCATGCTATGTCCACATCCAGCGCCAATGCACACCAAAGTCACTACCACTCACAAGAGAGCTCTCTCAAGGGACATAACAAAGAAAATGAAGATGTGGAATACATGTCCAGTGAATCATCGAGTAGTTCATCAAGTGACGAATGAACTTTTATATACTCTATATTTCTACTTTTGAACCACGAACAGCTAAGTGGTCATGGTTTTAGCGACTGCAAAACTATTCCACTGTCTATGAATATCATTGACATGTGTGAGCCATTTTTTTTTTTTTCATTTCATTTCAATCTGTATTGAATGTCGGAATGGTTTATTACAATAAATTTATATAAGCTATTGATCCGACTAAAACAGTAACACATAATGAAACTAAATTAATAATAACAGTGATAATAATAAAGTAAGTAGGAAAGAAATTAGAACTTAAAAGAAATTTAAGATGAGTGTTATTGTCTGCCAAGATGCCAAGAACAGCTAGGGTCCTTCCACTTGTTAAATGCTAATTAAATGCTTGAAAGTTTTACAATTGTGTGACCAGGGGGAGGTCATTCCAAATTTTGGCTCCCATTTACCCAAAACTCCTCTTTTCTTGGGATTCACTTTGAACAACTTGTAGTGACATCATGCTTGTCCCTCCCCTCAGACCGTAAGAACTATTACATGTGTTAAAAACATCAGGTATATGGCCAGGAGACATATCATTAATAATTTTAAAAACTTCAATCGCTACAAGTCGTGTTCTTTGTAACTGAGGTATAGGAAAGCCAGCTTTTTCAAGTAAAACATCATAGCTGCCACTTAAATCTTTAAAAACACATCTTAGTGCTCTCTCCTGCACTTTTCTCATGTTTTTTTTTTGTGTTAGAAACACTGGTAAAATGTCATTCAGTAGGGAAGTTGTCAATATTCTAGTGACCGGGAGGCTTTGTGCCTCACATTTTGAAGACTTAGCTGGTCTGATATATCAAGTCTAGTTCAACGTGTGAATGTAGAAATGCACTTGGTCTTAAGATGAAAACCATAGTGAGTTGCATGTATTGACCAGAATTGATCAACACCATATCTCCATGGAAGCAGTTGTGAAATCCTTCATATTGAGGCCTAGCGAATTCATGCACATATCTCAGTTCCTTGTCCATCCATCTATTTTTGTGTGCTTGGACCAGAATGATCCGACATTCTTGCACACAGAAATCCTGGCACTCGCCCCATCCAATCCTTGTACTCTTGAAATATTCCTCACCTGTGTACAAAGTTTCATGCACTCGGATCAATTTTCAGCAATATCCAGGCTCTATCTGGGTCAGCTTGACTGGGATGTTGTCGACACGTCACAGAAAGAGCCGGAGGCATCGAGCAAATTTTTCATGATGGAGAAGAGAGACTTATCTTTTCCAATAACTTATATACACCATCACTCCTTTTTCTGAAGCGTCAGTATTGTGTCACATGAACATCCCCTTGCCTGGAGCTTAATGTTTCGTGATCGCTCAGTGGAAAGGCTGACCTGACTTGAGTGGAGAACTGGTGCGAATCCATGGAACTTTGTCCATGCATGTCTTCATGAGCGCAAGGCTTGGATGGGGCCAGCGCCATGTTTCTGGTTCTTGCACACAGAATTGGCCCCGAGCACTCGGAAATAGATGGATGGACAAGAAACTGAGGTACATCCATGGAGGAGTTCACTAGGCCTGATATTCCGTCTGCTACAACGGGGAATTTTTTTCATGTTTAACAAAGAAAGATAAACTTCTTGCCAACATTTTCAAGAATTAAGCTACCAAGTCATTCCTGGAGGTTTTGCTACATCATGTATATATATCATCCACCATGATCATATGTGTATATAAATGTCGGATCATCTTATTTATGCTGACTGTTGTCTGTCATCCCATTATATACCATTAATATCATTGATATTGTTGATATGTATGATAGTTGTACTGTCACATACTGCCTGTAAAATTAAGCTTAAAAGTGCAGTAAAATAAACCTTTATTCAATCATTGTTTCTGATTTTTATACACTCGTTGAAAGACAAGGTCATACATGTATATTGGGTTCATGATTTCTGTCCATCTGTGTATCTGATCCGTCTGTTAACTTCATTGGAACTGTGCGATGAAAGAATTGGTACCAAACTCGAGATAGAGGAACCCAATTCATTTTGAGGTCAAACGTCAAGGTCACCATTGGCTAAAATTAGTAAATCATTTAAAATTGTTACTTTTATGCTATAAGTACAGTTCAATGATGTAGATTGTGATGGCGAAGAAGAAGGCTATTGATTTTAACCCCTCTGCCAATTGTGGCCAAAGGGTATTGTCTGCATTGTCCATCTGTCTGTCCATCTCTTGAAGGCTTATTGTCATATATTCCAAATTCCTATAGCATATGCAACTGGTAATGAGCTGATCTAATTAAATTATATCCTATCTGCTCCCCTGTTTGGATATGTCGCTTGTGGGACCTAACTGGCTTGCACTAATGTGAGTGTGGACCAATCCCGAGAACTCTTCATAGGCTTTGGAGGGAACATAATTGTAGGGGCTTTTTTGTTGGCTCAGTAAAACCAGACACTACGCTGGCGGGGTATCTTCTGCCAGATTAGCACCGTAAAGCGGGGTAGAAATATGGACTGGTCCTCGACATAAACCTTGGGGTAAAGCAGATATGATGACCCTCTTCTCTTATATGTCTGCAAGTAAAGTAGTTTATGTGGCCGTGATATCATAAGACTATCAAATATTCATGACCTGGGCACTCTGAACACCAAATTCAATTGAAATCAGTAAGATCTACATAGCAGCATTTACGATTGTGGAGCATTAATAGGATATTATAATTTATTAAGATTGGATAATGAGCCTGAATCCTATTGAATATGACTGACCTTGCTCTATTTTATCAAGGTCAATTTCTAGTATTGGTGATGTCTTTGAAGGATTCCACCTAAGCTCTCCAAATTCATACTACATATGCCACTGGACATTGGCCTGAAATCTTTCTGGTTTGACTGAATTTCACCTATTTTATCGAGTTCAAATTCTAGTTATTGCAATATCTCAAAGGATCATGGCTAGCTAGGCTCTCCAAGCTCATAAGGCTTTTGTTCTTCTTATCATATGGTGTCACTAATGATTTCTTCAGAAGACTTTCTGAATTTTGATCACTTTTTCTGGTAGGGCTTTTCTAGGACATAAAGTCCGCAAGTTAATTGCTCAGAAACCAAATTTAAATTTTGACACCTATAGGCGCAAGTATGCGAAACACAATCCCAAGCGACATCTTATGGTATATGAATACCAAATTCGAGAAGAATCCGATGAGTAGTTGTCAAATTATTGTTTGTAAACAAATTTCGGATTATTCCACCAGGTGGTGCATCCTGTAGGCAGAACAGGATGCACATCTCATGCTATGGTATCTGCACATACCAAATTTGAGAAGAATCCGAGGAGGGTCCTCAAGTTATTGCCCGAAAACCAAATTTGATTTTGACACAGGTGGCGCAAGTAGGCAAAACGCAATCTCAAGCGACATCTTATGGTATATTCATAACAAATTTGAGAAAAAGCCGATGAGCGGTTCTCAAGTTATTACCCGGAAACAAATTTCGGATTTTGCCACCAGTAAACATAGATGGGTCAAACGCAATCTCAAGCAACATCTTCTGGCATTGTACATGCATGCCAAATTTGAGAAAAGTCCGACGAGCATTCTCAAGTTATTGCCCGGAAACAAATTTCGGATTTTGTCACCAGGTGGCCCCACCTGTAAACATTAATGGGTAAGTCCGTCATGTATGATACCATGAATTAGATCTATGCATATATACGTATATATATACCTACAAACGTAATGTATACGTGTGTATGTATATATATATATATTTCTCATATAGAAAGTTGAGAAGGTTTTTTCGTTATTTTTCTTATATATATATATATATATATATTTATTATGTACGCATATGTGCTTTCGTCTGTGTGTATGTCTATACGTTTATATGCGATACAGCGTGTTTGGATCATGTGTCAAGTGTTGTTTACTGGTGAAATATATGTACATGCGTGTGTGTGCGTGTGTTACTGTCCGTGTGTTTTAATATACACCGACTACCTACAACCGTCGATCATGTTTTAGTAATGTGTGTGATTATTACATGAGTATGCGGGTTACACACCGACGACCGACAACCATCCACGATGTCCCTGGTTCATGTGCAGTATATGCATGTTAGTTTGTTTCAATATTTCTCTGTCTTGTTAACTCTGGGAAACACCGACAACCGACAACCAACGATAGCTTTTGTTTAATATAGTATCACATCGTTCCAGTGTGTCCGTGGTTCATGTGCAGTATATGCATGTTATTTTGTTTCAATATTTTATTTCTTTGTCTTGTTAACTCTGGGGTACACCGACAACCGACGATAGCTTCTGTTTAATATGGTATCACATCGTTCGTGTGAAAATACACCGACCACCGACAACCGACATCCACGCGTTCTTGCATTTTTATCTCGCCTTACGAAGTAAAGGGGAGATATTGTGAGAGGGGGAAAGAGGATGTCGTCGTCGGTGTCGGTGTCGGTGTCGGTGTCCCCTGCCTGGAAATGAATGGGTTTTTGGTTTAGCAAGTTAAAAAAAAATCTAGAAAAATTAGAAAAAATATAAAAAATATGGGGGGTGGGTATGCCACCTGGGGGTACTACCCCTGGGGTGCTATAATGTTAAAATCCCTATGAATGAGTTTTGCGTTTAGCTGAAGTGCACATGTACATCTGTACTTGGAAAGTTTCTTGCAGTTGTCAGCTGTCATTGGATGATTATGAAACTTGGTACACATGTTTCTTATGATAAGAGGATGTACCTGTGCTATTTTTGAGAAGAAATATTAATTTTTCTCAAAATGATGGCAATGAATGAGTTTTCTGTTTAGGTAAATTGTACATGTAGGCCTCTACATGTATACATATACATCTACATGGTAAGTTTGCTCCAGTTGTCAGCTGTCATTGGATGATTATGAAACTTGGTACACATGTTTCTTATGATTAGAGGATGTACCTGTGCTATTTTTGAGAAGAAACATCAATTTTTCTCCAACTTCTGACAAATGAATAGTTTTATGTTTAGGTAAATTGTACATATACATGTACATGGTAAGTTTGCTCCAGTTGTCAGCTGTCATTGGATGATTATGAAACTTGGTACACATGTTTCTTATGGTAAGAGGATGTACCTGTGCTATTTTTGAGAAGAAATATTAATTTTTCTCAAAATGATGGCAATGAATGAGTTTTCTGTTTAGGTAAATTGTACATGTAGGCCTCTACATGTATACATATACATCTACATGGTAAGTTTGCTCCAGTTGTCAGCTGTCATTGGATGATTATGAAACTTGGTACACATGTTTCTTATGATTAGAGGATGTACCTGTGATATTTTTGAGAAGAAACATCAATTTTTCTCCAACTTATGACAAATGAATAGTTTTATGTTTAGGTAAATTGTACATATACATGTACATGGTAAGTTTGCTCCAGTTGTCAGCTGTCATTGGATGATTATGAAACTTGGTACACATGTTTCTTATGATTAGAGGATGTACCTGTGCTATTTTTGACAAGAAATATTAATTTTTCTCCAAATTATGGCAATGAATGAGTTTTCTGTTTAGGTAAATTGTACATGTAGGCCTCTACATGTATACATATACATCTACATGGTAAGCTTGCTCCAGTTGTCAGCTGTCATTGGATGATTATGAAACTTGGTACACATGTTTCTTATGATTAGAGGATGTACCTGTGCTATTTTTGAGAAGAAATATTAATTTTTCTCCAAATTATGACCAATGAATAGTTTTGTGTTTAGGTAAATTGTACATATATATGTACATGGTAAGTTTGCTCCAGTTGTCAGCTGTCATTGGATGATTATGAAACTTGGTACACATGTTTCTTATGATAAGAGGATGTACCTGTGCTATTTTTGAGAAGAAATATTAATTTTTCTCAAAATTATGGCAATGAATGAGTTTTCTGTTTAGGTAAATTGTACATGTAGGCCTCTACATGTATACATATACATCTACATGGTAAGTTTGCTCCAGTTGTCAGCTGTCATTGGATGATTATGAAACTTGGTACACATGTTTCTTATGATTAGAGGATGTACCTGTGCTATTTTTGAGAAGAAATATTAATTTTTCTCCAAATTATGACAAATGAATAGTTTTATGTTTAGGTAAATTGTACATATACATGTACATGGTAAGTTTGCTCCAGTTGTCAGCTGTCATTGGATGATTATGAAACTTGGTACACATGTTTCTTATAAGAGGATGTACCTGTGCTATTTTTGAGAAGAAATATTAATTTTTCTCAAAATTATGGCAATGAATGAGTTTTCTGTTTAGGTAAATTGTACATGTAGGCCTCTACATGTATACATATACATCTACATGGTAAGTTTGCTCCAGTTGTCAGCTGTCATTGGATGATTATGAAACTTGGTACACATGTTTCTTATGATAAGAGGATGTACCTGTGCTATTTTTGAGAAGAAATATTAATTTTTCTCAAAATTATGGCAAATGAAGAGTTTTCTGTTTAGGTAAATTGTACATATATGTACATGGTAAGTTTGCTACTGCAGTTGTCAGCTGTCATTGGATGATTATGAAACTTGGTACACATGTTTCTTATGATAAGAGGATGTACCTGTGCTATTTTTGAGAAGAAATATTAATTTTCTCAAAATGATGGCAATGAATGAGTTTTCTGTTTAGGTAAATTGTACATGTAGGCCTCTACATGTATACATATACATCTACATGGTAAGTTTGCTCCAGTTGTCAGCTGTCATTGGATGATAATGAAACTTGGTACACATGTTTCTTATGATTAGAGGATGTACCTGTGCTATTTTTGACAAGAAATATTAATTTTTCTCCAAATTATGGTAAATGAAGAGCTTTCTGTTTAGGTAAATTGTACATATACATGTCCATGGTAAGTTTGCTCCAGTTGTCAGCTGTCATTGGATGATTATGAAACTTGGTACACATGTTTCTTATGATAAGAGGATGTACCTGTGCTATTTTTGAGAAGAAATATTAATTTTTCTAAAAATTATGGCAAATGAAGAGTTTTCTGTTTAGGTAAATTGTACATGTAGGCCTCTACATGTATACATATACATCTACATGGTAAGTTTGCTGCAGTTGTCAGCTGTCATTGGATGATTATGAAACTTGGTACACATGTTTCGTATGATTAGAGGATGTACCTGTGCTATTTTTGAGAAGAAATATTAATTTTTCTTCAAATTATGACAAATGAATGAGTGTTCTGTTTAGGTAAATTGTACATATACATGTACATGGTAAGTTTGCTCCAGTTGTCGGCTGTCATTGGATGATTATGAAACTTGGTACACATGTTTCTTATGAAAAGAGGATGTACCTGTGCTATTTTTGAGAAGACATATTAATTTTTCTCAAAATTATGGCAAATGAATGAGTTTTCTGTTTAGGTAAATTGTACATGTAGGCCTCTACATGTATACATATACATCTACATGGTAAGTTTGCTCCAGTTGTCAGCTGTCATTGGATGATTATGAAACTTGGTACACATGTTTCGTATGATTAGAGGATGCACCTGTGCTATTTTTGAGAAGAAATATTAATTTTTCTCCAAATTATGACAAATGAATGAGTTTTCTGTTTAGGTAAATTGTACATATACATGTACATGGTAAGTTTGATCCAGTTATCAGCTGTCATTGGATGATTATGAAACTTGGTACACATGTTTCTTATGATAAGAGGATGTACCTGTGCTATTTTTGAGAAGAAATATTAATTTTTCTCAAAATTATGGCAAATGAATGAGTTTTTTGTTTAGGTAAATTGTACATGTAGGCCTCTACATGTGTACATATACATGTACATGATAAGTTTGCTGCAGTTGTCAGCTCTCATTGGATGATTATGAAACCTGGTACACATGTTTCTTATGATTGGAGGATTTACTTGTGCTATTTTTGAGATGAAATATTAATTTTTCTGCAAATTATGGCAAATGGTTGAGTTTTCCATTTAGCTGAAGTGCACATGTACATCTGTACACCACAGTTTGCTGCAGTTGTCAGCTGTCATTGAATGATTATGAAACTTGGTACACATGTTTCTTACAGTTCGTCCTAGGCCACAGCTCTCCCGCAGTAATCCCACACGGGACTGACCTATCCAGCAGTAATCCGAAATGGCACTGGCCTATCCAGCAGTATTGCCATACGGGACTGACCTATCCAGCTGTGATCCCAAACGGAAATCAACTATCCAGCAGTAAGCCCAGACCGAACTGGTCTATCCAGCAGTAATCCCATTTGGGACTGGCCTATTCAGCAGTAATCTCACACAGGACTGACCTATCCAGCAGTAATCCCAATGGCACTGGCCTATCCAGCAGTAATGCCACACGGGACTGACCTATCCAGCAGTAATCCCAGAACGGACTGGCCTATCCTGCAGTAATCCCATATGGGACTGGCCTATCCAGCAGTAATTCCACACGGGACTGGCTTATGCAGCAGTAATCTCTCATGGGATTGACCTATCCAGATGTAATATGACACTGGATTGCAATTTGCAGCAGTAATCCCACATGGCACTGACTTATCCAGCCATAATTTTACATGGGACTGACCTATTCCGCTGTAATCTCACACAGGTTTAGCCTATCCAGCAGTAATCCCACACGGGACTGGTCTCCTCAGCCATAATCCCACACAGGATTGCCGTATGCAGCAGTAATCCCACACGGGACTGCCTATGCAACAGTAATCCCACACGGGACTGTCCTATCCAGCATTAATCCCATACGAGACTCATCTATCCAGCAGTAATCCCAGACAGGACTGGCCTATCCAGCAGTAATCTCACTTGGGACTGGACTATCCAGCAGTAATCCCACAGGGGACTATCCATCAGTAATAACATGGGACTGGTCCACCCAGCAGTAATCCTACACAGGACTGGCCTATCCAGCTGTAATCTCTCATGGGACTGAACTATCCAGCAGTTATCTCACACTGGACTGCCCTATGTACCAGTAATCCGACAGCACTGACCTATCCATCCTACATGGGATTACTTTTGCCAGTAATCCCACATGGGACTGATGTTATTGTCTGTACCAGATAATCTATTCCAGACATTATTGTCTGTTCCACATCACTTATTCCAGACCTTATTGTTTGCTCTATATGTATGCTTTCAATACTGCTGCACCTTTGGTGGATGACCCCGCAAGGCGAGATGTTGGTGTTCTCAGAACGCTTGTTATTATATGTCACTGTGACATAACCAAAGCGGACATATTTGTTTATGTTTATTTTACATTTTCTGGTAGATTCTTTTCTACAAACATATTTTTCCCATTCGCTATCTTTTTTGCATGTCAGGCAGCATTATAAAATGAGTTGTAAGATGAGCTGCCTAATCTATGAAGTACATTCTGGATTTGCCATGTCAGTAACTTTTCGATTTATTTTATCTCTTTATTTAAGTATTATTTTATGATTTAATCTCACATGTATGTGTGACTATATTCAGCAATATTATATATCTCCGGATGGGTTCCTCCCATGTTTCTCAACATTGCTTCATTGTATTGATTGTTTCTCATTTCCCAATGTTCTGTATCAGAGAACGAGAATAAACATTCATTCATTCGGATGCAACAAGAAAAGACAGCAGGGCTGATTTGTATTTGCTGCTATCACGGACATACGTGTTAGCCACAACTGTTGTAAAAAATAATAATACAAAAATGATTCGGCATTTATAAACCACGTAGCCCTCGGTACCTCACGTACATTTATTAATGAACGATTTCCCTTCATGGTCTGTCGAGTACGCCTGCGCTTTTCACGTGTTCCTCGTAACAAACCCTAGTCAGTTTTGGTTGCAATGGAATGAAATCCAAACTGGCAACACTGCATGCATACCAGACGAAGCATGAAACGAAGCCGTACAACATCCACTCCGAAACATCCGTTTCGCAGGTTCATTCTTCGACGCATACGAAGACCACCCCCCCCCCCCCCCCCCGGGCAAGGCATTCGCGATTGCTTGGCCTATACCGTCGAAGTTATTTGACCTCGCGTATTGTTGGTGTGGTATTTACAGTTCTCATCTTCAGACAGTGATCCGCCGAACGTCTGGTACAGTACGTCCCATAGAATGTGTGTCGGATCCCATTGTCCTCTCCGTGTTTCTCTCTTATCAGGCGATAAAATATATATTTGAATGAATTGAACATTCCTTTGATTCTGCCAGTGTTTCCCCCGGCCTTTCATCTCGGGCCGGTCTAAATGGCAACGGGAGACCTACAGCTGATATGCACTCTTCGGAGTCTCGGCGTGATAGTAACTTGGGTAGCAATGGGTGTCTTCGTCGATGTTATTGTCGATCTACATAACCCCTCCCCCTCCACTCGATCCCCATCTCAATGACAAGTGACGCAACTCAAATGTTACAGCTGTATACCGACGAATCCCGGTACACGGGGAATTCATATGTCTGCAGACAACCAATAATAGATAGATGAGCGGGCGTGGACTATGATGAAAACTCAACGGGCGTGGAGAATGCCGCGCGGTAAGTTCAACTGCGGACAGCGGACAGCGTACCGGGATTCGTGGCAAATTCTTCAACATTATAGTTGCGTCACTTGTCATTTAGTATTGGTTTTCTTTTTCTATGTGTTTCTGGAAAATTAGTTTTGATCGGATGCAAACGAAGACCAATACTCGAGAAGTGTCATTAAGAGACAATTGGAGTAGCTCTCGTTTGGCCCAGTTAATCAGCCACAACACGTGCCGCTTCAAATCGAAGA
This sequence comes from Hanleya hanleyi, assembly GCA_036873755.1. Taxonomy (NCBI): domain Eukaryota; kingdom Metazoa; phylum Mollusca; class Polyplacophora; order Lepidopleurida; family Hanleyidae; genus Hanleya; species Hanleya hanleyi. The sequence goes on along the minus strand of JAVTVY010051464.1, from coordinate 148,510 downwards.
TCGAACCTAGTCGAGAGGGAATAATATCCCAGTGGTCGAACATGTACAAAGAACATGATCAAAAGACAAGCAGTAAACCAATATGATGTGGACTCCATAAAAGAAAAGCTTCCGGTGGACCGGATTAAAGAAGAGCCAGTTGAACAAGTAAGTGTAATGCACGCATATCGTACAAATATTGTATGCTGTAGAGTGGGATACGATTGATCAGCTCCACAATGATGATGAACAGCGAGCGCGAAACAACAGTTATTTTTTAACATCGCAGGTTAAACAACAGTTATTTGTTAACATCGCAGGTTAAACAACAGTTATTTGTTAACATCGTAGGTTAAACAAGTTATTTGTTAACATCGTAGGTTAAACAACAGTTATTTGTTAACATCGTAGGTTAAACAACTTGATTCAAGCGTATGCCTTGCTTCACAAATTACAACAATACACCTACATGTAGATGATACAAAAGCTCTGTCACACCCTTACTTGATACATGTAAGTATCTTCCGATTCGAGTTCCTCATTCGTGTTCAGATATTGTCACGTGATAAATAAGTTATTACTCCTTTTTTGTGATCATTCCAGGATGACTTTCATGGATTTCCAGTCACTGACCAGACTCATCGTAGTGTTGAAGATAAAACTCTCACTGACCCCATGTTCAACAGCCCTGTTCCCGTGTGCTTGTACTCCAATACCGATGTGAAACCTGCTATCTTGAAATCAGAAAAGTATAGTTCTTCAACTAGAATGGATCCAGAATGCACAAGTGGAAGTAGGACACAGGCTGTGGACGAGAAACCACACAGATGTTCCCCTTCCCTCAACAGCAGTGATGATAAAGGGAACTTAAACATACAGCAAATAAAATGTACTAGAGAAAATCTGGACCAAAGCTCAATTCAACCATTTAGCACTGCTATTAAAGGTAGCGTAAAGCGCCAACCACCCCAGACCGATAGAAAATCACTCAAATGCTCGCGTTGCCCCTTTAGCATTTTCTGAAAAGAAAGCTATAAAAGTCACCAAATGATGCGCCATGTTGAAAAGCCATACCAGTGCTCAATTTGCCCGTAAATCACTCCATGGAAAGGAACTCTAAAAATACACGAAGCTACGCACTCTGACGAGAAGCCATACATATGCTCCCTTTGTTCGTATCGTGCGTCCAGGAAACAATGTCTGAAGAGTCATCAAATCACCCACAAGGTTGAAAAGCCATTCCAGTGTTCACGGTGCCCTTATAGTGCCGCCAGGAAAGAAAGCCTTAAGAACCACGAAAAGTGTCATACTGGTCAGAAACCATACAGATATTCATTTTGCCAATATAGCACATTTGTAAAACAACATCTGAAGAGTCACCAAATGCGTCACACTAGCGAGAAACCATACAAATGTTCTGCTTGCCCATATAGGGCAACCCAAAAATCGAGCCTAACGAAGCATCAATCAACCCATTCTCACGAGAAACCATACAAATGTTCTGTTTGCCCATACATGACGACCCGACAGTCGAGCCTAACGAATCATCAAACAACCCATTCTGACGAGAAACCATACAAATGTTCATTTTGTCCGTATAGTAGTGCTATGAAACAGAACATGGAGTGCCATGTACACATCCACTCACGTAAAATATCTTATAAATGTCTATTGTGTACGTTTACCACTAGTCTGAAAGGAAATTTGTCAATCCACGAGAAGGAATGCCATTCAAGTGCTCAGTATGTCCGTGAAGCACTGCCAGAAACGTTGACTTAAATTGAATGACTATACTACCAGTCTACTGACTGCTGATGTGTCAATAAAAAAGTAAAAAAAAATGGTGTGTATCTACAGGTAGTGGATTGTTACCAAACTTTCTCATTGACGAGGAGAGAACCTCAGCCATACTTTATAAGTCAAACTCTTGGGGTTCACATAACGAGTTCCCTGGCCAGAAAACCTGGATCTGTTTCCTAAATGGGGAACTCATGACCTGTTTCCTAATCAGAAAACCCAACAATTGTTACCTAAACAGGAAATCTTTGAAAGTTTCCAAATCAGGGAACAGACTAGTTAATTTCCTGACCCGGGAACTTATTCTCTGAATGGGACATGAGTTCCCCATTTTTGAGTAGGACCGGAATGGCAATAACCGACTACATGTAGGGCACCTTTGTTGAACCTGAAGAAGCTACCTGACAAGCTGTATTGAATGCGATGTCCCCGGTTTGAAAATCTTTACATGATGAACTGTCCGTGCGGCGATGTGGACAGTTTCACCCCCTCGTCTGAGTTTAGATGTCTTGCAAAGCTAACAATGGACAGTCATTCACAAACAAGGTGTGTTATGAAAGGTAAGTGGATATAGAATACAATTATTTTATCGGTAATGGTTCGGCAAATATTGCCCGTTCCGCACTTCCCCAACAACTACATCTAGTGAGTGGTTTGGCGCCGAAGCCTCGTTCTCCCGAAGTAAAGAAGAAGACCCCACAGGAGCTAGACAATTTGATAATGTGTGATATAGGAAATGAGAACCTCCTTGCTGGAAACGGTTCGGCCGTTCTCATCAAACATCTCCAAAACATGCTCTGTAAATCCCCGACCAGGTGCGATTGCAGAATTGCGGACAAAGTACTTGATCGGAAGTAGATAAGGTTATGTTTATCGAATTGATTGAGTCCATATGCTGTCTTGTAATATATAAATAATCCTATCCAGCAAAAGGTGTACCTTTCTTTCGGTCGATCCAATATTCGGCGTACTATCTCTGGTAACCGAGCTGTAATTTGGGATACCTTGTGTAAAAGATGGAATCCGGGTACACGGTAATCTAGCTGGATCTGTACTGGTTGGCAAGGACACGGTATCCCATATTGCACCTCGATTACTGAAGTTAGTATACCGAATATAAGATAAACTGAAAGGAAACTACATCTTCCGTTCGATAATACTTTTACTCGGTGTTGAGAATGAGCCTGGCTTATTGTCCCTGTTCGAAGGTGCTGAAAACACACTCTGTACATTGTTATGATCTATTCAGTTCCTGGCATACCGACAATCTATAAAGCATGGTTTTTGTAATAATGGCCCTGAAATCTTATTTTTGAAATGCATCAAGCATTTTAAACTCTAAAATTGTTTCCGTTGTTTGGTAGTTGTCTGGTGAAAAAAACACACGACAACATGGCGTTTATACCAGCCGAATAATTTGCTTCTGCAATTTTTCCATGGTCCTTCATCGGCAACTGGTATACAGTAGGTCATCAATGGAAGTTAGTGTACCGAAGCTAGACGGACCGAGTGAAACAAAGTTCTGAACATCGTTATGAGTTTCAAGTTTCAAGTACTTGTAATGTGTTCAATCAAATTTAGCTCTGTTATGTTTATGGTGTTAGAAAATCTCACTTGTGTGGCCGTTTCATCTGATTAAGACGAAATAAAATAAGTCAGAGGGTGAACGGATCAACTTGCTATTATGGCCGTCCTTCATTATGGCCGTCCCTCATTATGGCCTTACTTCATTATGGTCGTCCTTCATTATGGCTGTCCTTCATTATGGCCGTCCTTCATTATGGTCGTCCTTCATTATGGCCGTCTTTCATTATGGCCGTCCTTCATTATGGCCGTCCTTCATTATGATGTCCTTTATTATGGCCGTCCTTCATTATGGCCGTCCTTCATTATGGCCTTACTTCATAATGGTCGTCCTTCATTATGGTGTCCTTTATTATGGCCGTCCTTCATTATGGCCATCCTTCATTATGGCCGTCCTTCGTTATGGCCTTACTTCATTATCGTCGTCCTTCATTATGGTGTTATTTATTATGGCCGTCCTTCATTATGGTGTCCTTCATTATGGCCGTCTTTCATTATGGCCGTCTTTCATTATGGCCGTCCTTCATTATTGCCCTCCTTCATTATGGTCGTCCTTCATTATGGCCGTCTTTCATTATGGCCGTCCTTCTTTATGGTGTCCTTCATTATGGTCGTCCTTCATCATGGCCGTCCTTCATTATGGTCGTCCTCCATTATGGTCGTCCTTCATTATGGCCGTCTTTCATTATGACCGTCCTTCATTATAGTGTCCTTCATTATGGTCGTCCTTCATTATGGCCGTCCTTCATTATGGCCATGCTTCATTATGGTCGTCCTTCATTATGGCCGTCTTTCATTATGACCGTCCTTCATTATGGTGTCCTTCATTATGGCCGTCCTTCATTATGGCTGTCTTTCATTATGACCGTCTTTCATTATGGCCGTCCTTCGTTATGACCGTTCTTCATTATGGTGTCCTTCATTATGTCCGTCCTTCATTATGACCGTCCTTCATTATGGTCGTCTTTCATTATGGCCGTCCTTCATTATGGTGTCCTTCATTATGGTCGTCCTTCATTATGGCCGTCCTTCATTATGCCCGTCCTTCATTAAGGTCATCCTTCATTATGGCCGTCTTTCATTATGGCCGTCCTTCATTATGGTGTCCTTCATTATGGCCGTCCTTCATTATGGTGTCCTTTATTATGGTCGTCCTTCAATATGGCCGTCCTTCATTATGGCCGTCCTTCATTATTTTCGTCCTTCATTATGGCCGTCTTTCATTATGACCGTCCTTCATTATGGTGTCCTTCATTATGGCCGTCCTTCATTATGGCTGTCTTTCATTATGACCATCTTTCATTATGGCCGTCCTTCATTATGGCCGTCCTTCATTATGGTCGTCTTATGGCCAGTTATCTCCAGAGTAAATTCGTCATAGTCCCAGCAGACAAAGCTCCGAATAATATAATATTCATATGTAAATATTACTATTACCAGGTGCTGGTTAAAGAATTGAGTGTAGACATATCTTCATCAAATATGTCTACTTACTCCCAAACTGCATTGACTCTGGAAGATTTATTTAACAATCACAAAAAGTTTCTCAGGGAAAGAGGTATTTGTCTTCCAACCAATCATAACGACATACCAAAAATATACTTGACTCCCAAAATGCATAAATCACCATACAAAGCTAGATTCAAAGCTGGTTCTAGAAGCTGCACCACCAAGCTTCTTTCAACCCTATTGACGAGGGCTCTTCAGGAGGTAAAAGCATTTTGGGAAAGGTATTGCGCCACTATTTCTAAGAACTCTGGCGTTGAATGTATGTGGATATTGAAAAACTCAACATGTCTTACGGAAGAACTTGATGCTAAAGGTCACATACCGTACAGACATGTATCCACATGGGATTTCTCGACTCTCTATACTACAATCCCTCATCAGACCTTATTGACCGTATAAGTTCATTAATAGTATCTGTGTTCAAGAAAACTGATCGTAGATATATTAATGTCGGAAGCCATAAAGCATTCTTTAGCTCTACTACATACAAGAGATATCATTCATGGATGTTTCTTTGTTTATAGAGTTGCTTGAATTTCTCATTAAAAATATCTATGTGAAATTTGGCAACACAATATATCAGCAGCATATAGGTATTCCAATGGGTACTAATTGTGCACCCCTGTTGGCCGACCTGTATCTGTTCTCTTATGAATATGACTATATGCAGGCGCTTTCAAAACCGATCCATTCAAAGCCCGTTCCTTCTCATTCACCAAACGCTATATAGACGATCTTCTCGCTGTGGATAATCGCTATATAAATGACGCAGTGAAGGATATATATCCACCTTCACTGGATTTGAAGGAAACTACAGATAGCCCTACAGGCACATCTTATTTAGATCTCTATCTCTATAAAAATGAAGCGGGCATTCTCTCTCGTCGACTTTATGACAAAAGAGATGATTACAATTTCGACATCGTAAACTATCCCTTTCTGGATAGTAATATTCCAGTGGGACCTGCATATGGCGTATACATATCTCGCTTAGTAGCATTTGCTAGATCCTGTGTTAAATGTGATGATATTAATCAACGTCACAGAAACTTATAAAACAGGGCTATTCCACCAAGCGCCTCCACTCAAAGTTTCTCAAATTTGGCGATACATATCGCATGCTGATAGCAAAATACGAACGTAGCGTGCAAGATCTATGGCGCTACGTTTCGTAACTTGTGTCTAATTCCGCTTAACCCGGGGCTAGGGGCCGTATGAACCCATGTACTTCAAGATCCTCATGGTACTCATATGAACAGTCACAATCAAAGCGTGACTGAGATACATCATTCTTTAGATGACGACTTCTACAACGAATATTATGGATTAAGAATACTGATCAGCGATACGGATTTGATATTTTTGGAACATCATGATGTCTTGCCGGCATCATTGAAAACTGTTGACCGCTTCTCTCTTGCAGGAAACAAGCCTATGTTTATGTATACTATGATTGTCTTTTTGAATTTGGTGCTAATACTGTCATGTGGAAAATGGAATAGGTCTTTGGATTATGGACGCGGATATTCTCTAATGGACGACGGCTGGATTATGAATGACGGACTAGACGCTTGTAATTCATTATGGCCGTCCTTCATTATGGCCTTACTTCATTATGGTCGTCCTTCATTATGGCCGTCTTTCATTATGGCCGTCCTTCATTGTGGTCGTCCTTCATTATGGCCGTCTTTCATTATGGCCGTCCTTCATTATGGCCGTCCTTCATTATGGCCTTACTTCATTATGGTCGTCCTTCATTATGGTCGTCCTTCATTATGGCCGTCTTTCATTATGGCCGTCCTTCATTATGGTCGGCCTTCATTATGGCCGTCCTTCATTATGGCCGTCCGTCATCATTATGGCCGTCCTTCATCATGGTCGTCCTTCATTATGGCCGTCCTTCATTATGGCCTTACTTCATTATGGCCGTCCTTCATCATGGTCGCCCTTCATTATGGCCGTCCTTCGTCATGGTCGTCCTTCATTATGGCCGTCCTTCATTATGGCCGTCTTTCATTATGGCCGTCTTTCATTATGGCCTTACTTCATTATGGCCGTCCTTCATTATGGTCGTCCTTCATTATGGTCGTCCTTCATTATGGCCGTCCTTCATTATGGTCGTCCTTCATTATGGCCGTCTTTCATTATGACCGTCCTTCATTATGGTGTCCTTCATTATGGTCGTCCCTCATTATGGCTGTCTGTCATTATGACCGTCTTTCATTATGGCCGTCCTTCATTATGGCCTTACTTCATTATGGTCTTCCTTCATTATTTTCGTCCTTCATTATGGCCGTCTTTCATTATGGCCGTCCTTCATTATGGTGTCCTTCACTATGGTCGTCCTTCAACATGGCCGTCTTTCATTATGACAGTCTTTCATTATGGCCTTACTTCATTATGGTCGTCCTTCATTATGGTCGTCCTTCATTATGGTCGTCCTTCATTATGGTCGTCCTTCATTATGGCCGTCCTTCATTATGGTCGTCCTTCATTATGGCCGTTTTTCATTATGACCGTCCTTCATTATGGTGTCCTTCATTATGGCCGTCCTTCATTATGGCCGTCTTTCATTATGACCGTCTTTCATTATGGCCGCCCTTCATTATGGCCGTCCTTCATCATGGCCGATTCGTTTTCTTGCACGCAACATTCACGGAATCGAACAAAATTTCACTGGTTTAAATAGATAACTACAGATAATTTTTGAACATTGCGGACTCTTAGAATAATTTTTTCCAAATAAAACGGAATGCAAAGAAAATTTATGATACTTTTTTTTTCAATTCAAATTCTGTCTGTGGATTTCCGATTTGAGTCCTATAAATGAAAGAAAAATGGCCAAACCACCTTCTATTAATCACATCGAATTACCTCCAGAATTGTATTATATATTGTTGTTGATTTGAATCATTATATCTTTAAATAAGAGACTCTGTTGAGGTGCTCAATGTAGATTACACAAAAACTTCTCAGACACACACGCGCGCGCACACACACGCACGCACACACACACATCGGAGATTTGATGAACAAGAGTCAACCAAAGTTCGCATAGACTATGACTAGTTTATTATGTACAGTACCATGCCCACTTGCGTTTTAATCTTTTTGAATGCCACGTGTTAAACCTGAAATTATTGTATACAATGTTTTGAATTAATTGAGATGTGCAAATAAGACTCATCAGGATCAACATTCATCGCAGACACATATGGCTATGTCTACAGGAACATATATCTTGTTTTAGCTGCTTGTATGCATTTGATGGGAAAGTAGGGCAGTTAAGGTCCTAAACTCTTTTTTTTTTTGCAGATTCTTCTTCGTCGTTCGGTAGATCGTAGATGAAGGCATATCCATCGTTCTCGTCGGAGCTTGTCCAGAACTTGACCCCAGCCGTGATCAGCTCATCTCGCTCTACATATCCGTCTTTATCCATGTCAAGTTGATCGAAAACTCTCCTTACAAACCGCTCGTCCTTGACCCCGTGGCCTCCGTAAAATAACCGGAGCTCATCGATCGTGATTCGGCCATCTTTGTCCATGTCAAGGTTGTCAAATAGCCTAGACCACGTCTCAGCATTCAATCGCCTCATATTGACCATATCCTTGCACAACTCGGTACCAACCTCAACAAACATGTCCGCCGTCACTTTTTCAATCGAAGGGTCTGGTAGCAATATACGCATCCACTTGAGCCATTCGTCTCGCGATTTCACGGTTTCTTCTTCAGTTGCTCTTGTTTCTTTAGAAATATGTGCAGCGAGTTTTTCAAAATCCGCATTCGTCAAGTATCCGTCGTTGTCTATGTCGTAAAACCTGAATCCCTTCCTCCATTTCTCTTCTAGGAATTTGCTTACCGGCATTGTCGTTCCTGCTTTATTCAGTAGCCTGAAAACGGTAAGGGAATGCCAAAGATTAAATTGCAAACTGGAGAACTTTACTCGACACTGAATACTTTGTCGCTACTTAAATCAAAGCTCCGATCCCACCTTCTTGAAACATCGCATTGTTTCACTGTGGCATATTGCATTACTTTAAATATGTCACATGCCCATGTGGATATATTGAACCCCTGATTTCGTCGAGTCGTTATTAACTTTCCGCTAAATTAATGGTCTTGTGTGCCCCTAGCATTCGAGAAAGCGCCCCGATATTCATTCATTCAGACGCCATTTTTGATGGTTATATTTTTATAATTAGTTACATGAGTAGTGTGACTGACGTCACAGGACCTACTAAGTAGGGTGAGGAGGATAACTTGGGGGTCCAAGCGTAATGTTCTCTGCTAAAATACCCTATTTATTTAAGATAATGCCCTATTTTCTTAAAATAAGATAATTTCACTCAAAATAAGTCAAATTTTAAGAACATTTTTAGATTTTTTTTTCTTGTTCGAATAAAATTTGGAGTGGGGTAAGTATATCTTACTTAAACTAGAAAAAATTAAGAAATTTTCTTAAAACCAGATTTCTTCAAGAAAACTTCTTAATTTTTTTCTTGTTTAAGTAAAACATACTTACCTCACAAGAACAAAATTAAGAAATTTTCTTAAAACAAGTTTTTTTTAAAGAAAAATTCTTAATTTTTTCTTGTTTAAGTAAAATATATTTACCCCCACTCCAAATTTTTCTTAAACTAGAAAAACAAATCTTAAAATTTTCTTTACATTTAAGTTATTTTGAGTAAAATTATCTTATTTCAAGAAAGAAATAGGGCATTATCTTAAATAAGTAGGGTATTTTTGGCAGTGTTATATGTCACCTAGATGACCTTGGGGTCCAAGTGTAATGTCATAGGTCACTTAAGTAGGTCAAAGTTTCATCAAAAGTAGGTCAGATCAGAACTTGCTGGTAACAGTCCCCTAATACATGTTCATGCCAAAAATCAAGGTTCTAATGTCAACCGTTCGTAGGAATACGGGAGACGGGCGAGAGATGACTTGGGGGCCCTCTATCTAGAAATACGGGAGACGGTCGAGGGATGATTTGGGGGCCCTCTATCTAAAAATAACCTGAAATTCTCTCAAAATTTCGAGGTTTATAGGTCACCTAAGTAGGTCATCTCGGAACTTGCTGGTAATAGTCTCCTAAACGCAAGTTCATGCCAAAAATCAAGGTTCTAATGTCAACGGTTCTCCTTATTTTGCCGACGAAAGGATTCTGATGGACTGATTGAGTGACTCATTACCGGACAATTTGCAAATGAGAGCTTACTTCGTAGGAATATCGATGTTAGAACAGATGCATGCCTGTCAAACGGAGAGCACATTTCGTACTTGCTAGAAATTTGCACAGACATTGATTATGCGGATTGCAAGCAACATTATTAACACAGAAACATCCCATGAGAGATATCGCTTATACATGTACACTGTAAATCACATAATTAGAGTTTAAGCGATATAAAGTGACGTTCAGTTTGAGCAGGTATTCACCTCGAACGTGTTTAGGAATTAAACATACTGGCGTGTATGTATTAAACACGTGGGTTTAGATTTTATACACTACTATGAGTTTATACGAGTACATTGTAACATAAACACCTATTTATTAATAATCAAGCAGAACACCAAGCTGAACACGTTTGAGCTGAATCATGTGTTCAAAATGAACCTCATTTAGTGTTCCAACCCTAAACATGTGATTTAGAGTGTAGTAGAACGGAAGTAAGCTCGGCGGTACCAATATTTCGATGATTGGTTTTCTTGAACATCGATACAATGTATGAAGACATTTAGTGAGGTCCGTCCTGCTGAGGAATGATTGTATAGAGAATACAGAAATCCTTAACGTTTCTCCTTATCAAATTCATCCGTGAGTTTTAAAAGTATCCCCATAAATATAACATTAATTGAGTTTTGTTTAAATAGCCACGCGGAAGCCTCGCCCCTCCACAGGTAAAAAACTGAATGCCATAATAGGGGGAGCTAACGCAGTCACCTTAAACTACCGGCACTTGTTTTCCAGATATGTGGCCTACTCGTGTGTACAGCTAGGCCCGGAGGCGAGTGAACCAGTGCAGCATTGGTCTTCTGTGGGCTTATATGTAAATTCGGTCGCGCAGAAGACGAGTTTTAGTTATATTTTTTCTCAAATTCAAATCACCTTTGAAGAAATATCGCAACGGTGTTTGTGAGAAACAAAACGACGTTATTCCTCTCTACTGATTTTAGTTTTCTTTTATCCGTTCGATTAAGATTAGAAACAATTAGCGTGTTTTACTCATAATATATAAATCTTTAAAACATATATGATCGGAAACAGATAAAACTAAGATACTCCCCTAACTCAGATAAATTTGATCGAACGTTTTGATAAGCGCGACATTGCGGTAACCTTCCTATGCATCACACTTGCATCTGCTTGTAACAGAGCAGATGTAATGCTGCCATTGTATTGTGCCGTCCCACTGAAATATCATACCGTATGCAGACAAGACACCCCAAGTCACATTATACTGACACTGAGCGAACCGGTCCTTATTATATTCGCTTAATGCTGAGTGTAAGCAACAAGTTCCAGTTTTCAAGTCTTTGGAATGACCCGGCCTGGACTTGAACCCAGTACCTACCGCTTACGAGGCCGACACTCTAACTAATAGGCCACCGCAGTGGTATAGTGATAGGTATAGGCTGACATTATTATAGATGGCCGCCTGTTCGAAAGCTAGTCAGCAATTAGTAAGCGAGCTAACAAGTTCATACAGAAATAAGATGACAAATTATTTGAAATGCTTTCCAATTCCCATGTTCATAGATTGCTCGGAATTCCGATGATCGCAATACAAAACTTTGAACTATAGTACTCACCATAAATATACTGTCTTTTAGTCTGCAGAACACACACAAAGCGAACACTATTCGGACATTACGTAACAGTTGATAAATGTGTAGGCCTATACATATGGGCTCACTATTCAGTGTCTGACGCGTCACACTCTATTTCCCTCGGCCAGCCTCTGGGAACACAGAGAAGATGTTTATTTACGCTTTGTTGAATTTTGAGATTAAAATGATTAAAATCGCTTTATCTCTACGTAATTATGTTAATATCCTCACAGGGAAGACACACCGAAATAGACCCATTAATTATCCTTTATGTAACCGTCATTCAAGACGGCTAGACAGCATAAACGCAGTTCATTCCATAAAGAGATGTACTCCCTACACTATGTCAGACATAACCATACCAGATATGGAGACGGAACACCCCCCCCCCCTACACACACACACAGACACCTTATCAACCGTCGTATCGGTGTCAAAATCGGTCACGAAACCTAGCAGAGATGACCCGTTTCCAGACGAAGCTGCGCAGCTATAGATTTACAAATGTAACCATCAGTCGAAATTATTTGTAAACTAGAAATACTCCCGCGGTCTATTATTCTAGCCCATCCTCTGTCATCTGGGCTCTAGTTTTCATGCGTCGCATACTGAAATACTTCCGGTACTGTATGCGTGTTAAAGGGGTGGTTACTATTTTTTATCATATATTTACTACTGTAGCTGAAAAGTGTCCTACCCATACGACAGCGAGCGAGAGTGCGTTATTCACCGTTCAAGACAAGCGATGACGACCAGACTCAAGTTGTTGTTCCAATGTTGTTGCTGTTCTAGTCTTCTTGTGCTAACGTCATTGTTCACCGAATAAAAAATGACAATGATTTTGTACTGTATTTTTTTTATTTAACCACGGTAATAATAAAGGATATATACCTTTTCAACGTCACCTTACTATGATACATGTTGAGATTGCGGACCCACCAATTGGTGACGTCATGAAAATTTATAGGCAAGCGGCGATTTGCCTAGACATTGTTGAAAAAGAAGGTGCAAAAAGGTCCGATTGATCTTTGGCCGGAGTTATCTCCCCCTCATGCGTCGATTTGACATGGTTCATATAGGAAGTGCATTTAAAGGTTTATTGGCATTTGACCATGCGCACCATGTTATTCGTTTGAATATGCATCTTTATACTACTTACCTTCGACCTACTTCCGGTTGACATTTGTTTAGTTACTCCTGGTTCCGGTCACCGGAAGTAACCTATGACCCTGCGCACCATTTTATCTGCAATTGAGCGCATGGTCAAACTTAACTTCCCGTCACGTTATCAGACGTCACAAAGGTCAATCGGGCGTCACCAGACCCGCCATCGTTTCACCTTCCTAGCCAACCTCCAACAGGGTTATCTTCCCTTCTGCCGGTCGATCGACTCTGTCGTCATTTAATTTACATATAGCCTGTACCAAAACATCATTTCACACGACTTGAATCTTACCAGCCAAACAGTCCTTATAGGCAAACTGAATACTGAGATATTTAACTTTGCACATTTGAATGTTAGGTGAGCATTCATTGACTCCGAAAAACAAACATTGCTTGTTTGTTTTCAAACAAACGACCGTTAGCTTTGATATAGTGTTGTTGCTGTTGCTGTTGTTGTGAAGAGATCAACAGCTATTTAATTACCGATAGTCACCGATTGTTTGATTTCTTTTGTTTGTCGAATCCCCCAAATGCGCTGCAGTTGATTAATTCTGGTTATTTCAAGTTGTTGCGATACAGAGCAGTTCTGATAATCTAGCAATTTTAATCTCCGTCAAAGAAAACATGGCTTGGTGAAGACTCACTGTGCCGGGAATGCTAGGACTTTTTTTTTTCTTGCCCTGAAAAATGAATGACGGCAGGGTCGATTGACTGGCAGAACCCTGTTTGGAGGTTACTTCCTAAAGCCTCTAGGATAATGAACATAACCAATCAACCAGGAAGCTACAAGTAATTATTCTTTCAAAGATAATAGTCCCCTCTCATATGAAGTTTTGGAGGCCAGAGGACTTCACATGGCCAAGAGTGAGTGGCACCTGATATTGTTCTGTATGCCTCAAGTGATGGAGGACTTCACATGGCCAAGAGCGAGTGGCACCTGATATTGTTCTGTATGCCTCAAGTGATGGAGGACTTCACATGGCCAAGAGCGAGTGGCACCTGATATTGTTCTGTATGCCTCAAGTGATGGAGGACTTCACATGGCCAAGAGCGAGTGGCACCTGATACTGTTCTGTATGCCTCAAGTGATGGAGGACTTCACATGGCCAAGAGCGAGTGGCACCTGATATTGTTCTGTATGCCTCAAGTGATGGAGGACTTCACATGGCCAAGAGCGAGTGGCACCTGATATTGTTCTGTATGCCTCAAGTGATGGAGGATTTCACATGGCCAAGAGCGAGTGGCACCTGATATTGTTCTGTATGCCTCAAGTGATGGAGGACTTCACATGGCCAAGAGCGAGTGGCACCTGATATTGTTCTGTATGCCTCAAGTGATGGAGGACTTCACATGGCCAAGAGTGAGTGGCACCTGATATTGTTCTGTATGCCTCAAGTGATGGAGGACTTCACATGGCCAAGAGCGAGTGGCACCTGATATTGTTCTGTATGCCTCAAGTGATGGAGGACTTCACATGGCCAAGAGCGAGTGGCACCTGATATTGTTCTGTATGCCTCAAGTGATGGAGGACTTCACATGGCCAAGAGCGAGTGGCACCTGATACTGTTCTGTATGCCTCAAGTGATGGAGGACTTCACATGGCCAAGAGCGAGTGGCACCTGATATTGTTCTGTATGCCTCAAGTGATGGAGGACTTCATATGGCCAAGAGCGAGTGGCACCTGATACTGTTCTGTATGCCTCAAGTGATGGAGGACTTCACATGGCCAAGAGCGAGTGGCACCTGATATTGTTCTGTATGCCTCAAGTGATGGAGGACTTCACATGGCCAAGAGCGAGTGGCACCTGATATTGTTCTGTATGCCTCAAGTGATGGAGGACTTCACATGGCCAAGAGCGAGTGGCACCTGATATTGTTCTGTATGCCTCAAGTGATGGAGGACTTCACATGGCCCAGTGGCACCTGATATTGTGATGCCTCAAGTGATGGATGACTTCACATGGCCAAGAAGCAGTGGCACCTGATATTGTTCTGTATGCTTCAAGTGATGGAGGACTTCACATGGCCAGAGTGAGTGGCACCTTCTGTATGCCTCCAAGTGATGGAGGACTTCATGAGCGAGTGGCACCTGATATTGTTCTGTATGCCTCAAGTGATGGAGGACTTCACATGGCCAAGAGTGAGTGGCACCTGATATTGTTCTGTATGCCTCAAGTGATGCAGGACTTCACATGGCCAAGAGCGAGTGGCACCTGATATTGTTCTGTATGCCTCAAGTGATGGATGACTTCACATGACCAAGAGCGAGTGGCACCTGATATTGTTCTGTATGCCTCAAGTGATGGAAGACTTCACATGGCCAAGAGCGAGTGGCACCTGATATTGTTCTGTATGCCTCAAGTGATGGAGGACTTCACATGGCCAAGAGCGAGTGGCACCTGATACTGTTCTGTATGCCTCAAGTGATGGAGGACTTCACATGGCCAAGAGCGAGTGGCACCTGATACTGTTCTGTATGCCTCAAGTGATGGAGGACTTCACATGGCCAAGAGCGAGTGGCACCTGATATTGTTCTGTATGCCTCAAGTGATGGAGGACTTCACATGGCCAAGAGCGAGTGGCACCTGATACTGTTCTGTATGCCTCAAGTGATGGAGGACTTCACATGGCCAAGAGCGAGTGGCACCTGATATTGTTCTGTATGCCTCAAGTGATGGAGGACTTCACATGGCCAAGAGTGAGTGGCACCTGATATTGTTCTGTATGCCTCAAGTGATGGAGGACTTCACATGGCCATGAGCGAGTGGCACCTGATATTGTTCTGTATGCCTCAAGTGTGGAGGACTTCCACGGCCAGAGTGGTGGCACCTGATATTGTTCTGTATGCCTCAAGTGATGGAGAGACTTCACATGGCAGAGCAGTGGCACCTGATATTGTTCTGTATGCCTCAAGTGATGGAGGTCTTCACATGGCCAAGAGTGAGTGGCACCTGATATTGTTCTGTATGCCTCAAGTGATGGAGGACTTCACATGTAGCCAAGAATTTAGAGTGGCACCTGATATTGTTCTGTATGCCTCAAGTGATGGAGGACTTCACATGGCCAAGAGCGAGTGGCACCTGATACTGTTCTGTATGCCTCAAGTGATGGAGGACTTCACATGGCCAAGAGTGAGTGGCACCTGATATTGTTCTGTATGCCTCAAGTGATGGAGGACTTCACATGGCCAAGAGCGAGTGGCACCTGATATTGTTCTGTATGCCTCAAGTGATGGAGGACTTCACATGGCCAAGAGTGAGTGGCACCTGATATTGTTCTGTATGCCTCAAGTGATGGAGGACTTCACATGGCCATGAGCGAGTGGCACCTGATATTGTTCTGTATGCCTCAAGTGATGGAGGACTTCACATGGCCAAGAGCGAGTGGCACCTGATATTGTTCTGTATGCCTCAAGTGATGGAGGACTTCACATGGCCAAGAGCGAGTGGCACCTGATATTGTTCTGTATGCCTCAAGTGATGGAGGAACGATGTTTTTGTGAGTGAGTAACTGAGTGAATATGATTTAACGTCGCTTTCAACACTATTTGAGTCCTATTACGACGTTTGTTTCCCATTCTTTTCAACACTCGGGACCACACGGATGAGGTTCTATTGCTTGTCATACCCAGGAACCCCACGGGTGCCCCAGCTAGTCGCGTCTTACGACAAGCTCTCTGAGGTGCTGAGGCCTATTCTTAACATGACCTGGTGTGTGCACAACGATACCCCAGGTCAATCCCCGGGAGCCCCGCGGGGTGCAGCAGTTTTGTGCATGGCTCTCGGCTCTTTTGTTTTTTTTTCATGTATATTGCATGCACTGTTTATCTACTACGCTGAGGTTCGTCTATTTGACACATTGTAGCAGAGTTTATTTTTACCCACCATTGGTATTGTGCTACTCGAGGCAGCCTAAACGGAAACCACCCCATGTCTGACTTTCAAAAGATTGGCAAAAGAATACAGATGTTACGGATACGAAGATCTAAAACGTGTTTTGCCTCTGCTGTCTCAGACAACAACCACTATGGAAAGAAATAAGCATTGCTACAATTGGTCGAAAAGAAAAGGACCCTCAGTTGAAAGTCAATGCTGATACAATAAGCGTAGTATCTCGTATGCATATAGATGATTCATGTGTTGATCACAATCAATAAAGACTGAATGCACATGCGCGTTCGATAGGGTGATACACGGGCAGTTTAGGAGGATACAAACTCTGATGATGAGAGAATGGTTTACATTCTCAATTTGTCAATACGCTTTTTCAAGTGAGCAAACGAAAACACTTGTTTCATCTCTTTTCCCTTCTCTCAGATTCTCTGTCCTTTGGAGTGAATATTCCAGCTTTCTTATGTATGAAAGTCTTGTGGACTCGCAGACCCTTGGTGTTTTTGAACTGCCGTCTGCATTTGACCGATTTCAATTTGTGAGTCTGCAGTGACTTGGAACTTTGGCATTTTTTCCCGCAAACACCACAAGAAAACTGCTCTTCCTCGCCACATTTGTGGCTATATAAGTTACTTTTGGCTATAAATGACCGCCCACAAATTGAACAAAGAAATGGCAATTCACCGGTGTGTTTCCTCGTGTGTATTTTGAGACTAGACGGATCCTGGAAGCCTTTACCACAATAAAAACATCGATACTTATATTCATCTGTATGTAATCGTCTGACGTGAACTTCAAGCCCGGTCTTTGTGCGAAACGCCTCACCGCAAATGGAACACACCCACTGTTTATCAACAACATGTTTCCGCATATGAGCCTTAGACTGAATTTGTGAGTGTAATCTTTGCCACAAGTCTGACATTTAAAATATTGCCCACCATGTCCTGGAATATGCCTTTCCATGTCCTGTTTACGCTAGAAGGTGTCCTCGCACAAAGGGCACTTGTAATATATTTTTACTCCTTTCCTTTTTTTAGCTGATCCTGTAATTACGATGGCGGTAGGCTGATGTAGGTAGTGAGTAGCAGCTTTTTCTGAAAGAACGATGGCAGTCTGATTTTGCAGACCACTAGATGTAGAAGACAACAAAAATGGTGGTAGGCTGGCCATGGTGGAGACCATCTGTTTTATTCGGAACAAAAAAGGTGACAGGCTGACGATGGTGGGGAACAGCTGCTGGTATCGGAACAGCAAAGGCAATAGGCTGGCCACTGTAGTGACTAGCTGACTCCTTTGGAACAACTGTCGAGATAGACTGAACTTGGTGGGGGATAGCTGCTTGATTTCGAACAATGGTGGTAGCCTCACACTGGTGTTGAATAACTGCCTGTTTCGGAAAATCAATGGTCTTCGGCAGGCCTTGGTGGTGAATAGCTGCTCGATCTGGAACAACGGCGGCGGTAGTCTTGTGTTGGTGGCGGATAGATGCTTGTTTCGGAACATCAATGGTCGTATGCTGGCCTTGGTGGAGAGTAGCTGCTTGTTTTGGAAAGTCAAGGGTCGTAGGCTGGCCTTGGTGGCGAATAGCTGCTCGTTCTGGAACAGCGGCGGTGGTGGCCTCAAGTTGGTGGCGAAAAGCTGCTTGTTTCGGAACAACCTTGGTGGAAGGCTGGTACTGGTGTCGACTAGCTGCTTGTTTCGGGATAGTGATGTTGGTAGGCTGATCAGGAGTAACGGTGCAGATGTGGTCTCCTATACTTCTAATACATTCATCAGACAGAACTTTCTCAGTGAAGGGAGCGTTACATTTGGCACACTTGATAGTTAGCGAAAAGACATTGAGAATGGTGACCATCTTAGGCTTGGTTATCCCTTCCGCTGTGGAATAGTTCTTCAGCTCTACTGTAAATAACATCTCAGATACGGATACTATATGGTCCACCTCTTCAATGCTGTCGTCTGTATGCTGCAGTAAGAGATAAAACCTATTATTCAAGTGTATTTAATGGTGAACCTAAATGGAAAATTAAAACGCCTACATATGGGTAATTATTTTGGTGTTTTACGGGACATTTTAACATTTTGGATGATAAATTACAAATGGCACAGCCTTTGATATTATTTTCTCCATTGTTTAAAAGGCACCTACCAAAGCTGTCTAGAAATTACACAACTTAGTGAGAATAATTAAATACATCTTGAGGTTTTTTTTGCTGTGTCGTACGGAACAGATACTCAACATTTGTTTTCAATTACTTGCAACAATCGCAAAAGTTTGGTTTGTTCCTATGAGGAATTTAGCATATAACACTTGCCATGTTCCTTGCTAGGTTTAATACACAATAGGTGTGCTTCTGGTTACCCGTACCTAGATTTATAATGGCGACCCTAGAATATTTCCTCACGTCCATTCCAAGAAACAATATGAAACACCGGTCTTAGAAATTTGCTAAAACATGCACAAATAGAGGTCTACACGTACTTATATCAGAATACAAGCTTCTGGTCCGTCATTCAATATTCAGCTGTCGTCCATTAAATTACTTTCGCGTTCAGAATCCAAAGACCTAATTCGTGTTGGAGCATTAGCAACAAATTAAAGGAATAATTCCTACTACACATACAAACATGTAGGCTAGTTTCCTGCAAGGAAGAGGCGGTCAACAGTTTTCAATGTTGCCGGCAGGATATCACGATGTTTCGTATCACGATGTTTCGTATCACGACCGCTTCTCTCTTGCAGGAAACAAGCCTATGTTTATGTATACTATGATTGTCTTTTTGAATTTGATGCTAATACTGTTATATGGAATAGATCTTTGGATTATGGACGTGGAGATTCTCTAATGGACGACGGCTGAATTATGAATGACGGACCAGACGCTTGTAATCGAACCCGTTTCGCTGATCAGTATTCTTAATCCATATGATTTTGGTTGTATCTCCTTTAGAAGTATACAGATGGTTTTGTTGGCACACTTAACTATTTGTTAAACATCTGAAATAACATGATTATTAGTCAGCCCGAAAATTATTCCGAGAAGAAAAAAATGAAATTACAAAGTTAGTACCTTCAACGATAACTAAATTGAACTTCTTGGGCGAAGTTCGATCAGGAGAAGCAAAGATATGTAACTGGATTAAGAGTAGAAACTAGTTGTTCAAAACGTAAAATTCCCAACATGCCTGATAGCAACTTCAAATAATTACCCTGATTCTCAAGTCGAACAACTTTCCTAGATATTGTTTTATGCCCTGAAAGCGCACACTGTCAGGAGGTTTGGGTCAAATTGACCAGGTATTTTTTGGTTTAGACGTGACGGACTCAAGAAATGTGGATCAAATTCGACTTTGACCCAAACATGTTGGATCCTTTTGGTTCATACTCCATGTAAAAATCACAAGACAATGCATACAATAGCCAAGTCTGGGGACAACAATGTGTCTAGACTTGGGCCTTTTCAGCTGCATAAAGACTCGGCTGCCTACATGAAGTATCTACCATCCTTCTGACCCAAATACGTCAAAACCCCCAAAATCTGACAGTGTATTAGACCCACCCTCCAGGGCAATCCTATACAAAAGGGTATATTTACAGGCGTGGCTTTGACGGGAGACCGGTAAAGTGACATTAAAGGTTCACAAAGGACCAATCAGATATATGCATGCATTATACTACATCTATAATACCTTTTTTTAAGAAATGAAATACTGTCGTCGATTCCTGGTAATAGATTATGATATGATTGAACCAAATGAGAGGAGTACAGGTATGATTGAACCATATGCGAGGAGTACAGGTATGATTGAACCATACGAGGGGAGTACAGGCATGATTGAACCATATGAGAGGAGTACAGGCATGACTGAACCATATGAGAGGAGTACAGGTATGATTGAACCATATGAGAGGAGTACAGGCATGATTGAACCACATGAGAGGAGTACAGGCATGATTGAACCATATGAGAGGAGTACAGGAGTACAGGTATGATTGAACCATATGAGAGGAGTACAGGCATGATTGAACCATATGAGAGGAGAGGGAGTTCAGGCATGATTGAACCATACGAGAGGAGTACAGGCATGATTGAACCATATGAGAGGAGTACAGGTATGATTGAACCATATGAGAGGAGTACAGGCATGATTGAACCATATGAGAGGAGTACAGGCATGATTGAACCATATGAGAGGAGTACAGGTATGATTGAACCATATGAGAGGAGTACAGGCATGATTGAACCATATGAGAGGAGTACAGGCATGATTGAACCATATGAGAGGAGTACAGGCATGATTGAACCATATGACAGGAGTACAGACATGATTGAACCATATGAGAGGAGTACAGGTATGATTGAACCATATGAGAGGAGTACAGGTATGACTGAACCATATGAGAGGAGTACATGTATGATTGAACCATATGAGAGGAGTACACATGATTGAACCATATGAGAGGAGTACAGGTATGAACCATATGAGAGGATGATTGAGAGGAGTACAGGCATGATTGAACCCATATGAGAGGAGTACAGGTATGATTGAACCATATGAGAGGAGTACAGGCATGATTGAACCATATGAGAGGAGTACAGGTATGATTGCATATGAGAGGAGTACTGAACCATATGAGAGGAGTACAGGTATGATTGAACCATATGAGAGGAGTACAGGCATGATTGAACCACATGAGAGGAGTACAGGCATGATTGAACCATATGAGAGGAGTACAGGTATGATTGAACCATATGAGAGGAGTACAGGCATGATTGAACCATATGAGAGGAGTACAGGCATGATTGAACCATATGAGAGGAGTACAGGTATGATTGAACCATATGAGAGGAGTACAGGTATGATTGAACCATATGAGAGGAGTACAGGCATGATTGAACCATATGAGAGGAGTACAGGCATGATTGAACCATATGAGAGGAGTACAGGTATGATTGAACCATATGAGAGGAGTACAGGCATGATTAAACCATATGAGAGGAGTACAGGCATGATTGAACCATATGAGAGGAGTACAGGCATGATTGAACCATATGAGAGGAGTACAGGCATGATTGAACCATATGTGAGGAGTACAGGCATGATTGAACCATATGAGAGGAGTACAGGTATGATTGAACCATATGAGAGGTGTACAGGTATGATTGAACCATATGAGAGGAGTACAGGTATGATTGAACCATATGAGAGGAGTACAGGTATGATTGAACCATATGAGAGGAGTACAGGTATGATTGAACCATATGAGAGGAGTACAGGCATGATTGAACCATATGAGAGGAGTACAGGTATGATTGAACCATATGAGAGGAGTACATGTATGATTGAACCATATGAGAGGAGTACAGGTATGATTGAACCATATGAGAGGAGTGCAGGCATGATTGAACCATATGAGAGGAGTACAGGTATGATTGAACCATATGTGAGGAGTACAGGTATGATTGAACCATATGAGAGGAGTACAGGCATGATTGAACCATATGAGAGGAGTACAGGTATGATGATTGAACCATATATGTGAGGAGTACAGGATGATTGAACCAGGCATGATTGAACGAGGAGTACAGGTATGATTGAACCATACGAGGAGTACAGGTATGATTGAACCATATGAGAGGAGTACAGGATGATTACCATATGAGAGGAGTACAGGCATGATTGAACCATATGAGAGGAGTACAGGCATGATTGAACCATATGAGAGGAGTACAGGCATGATTGAACCATATGAGAGGAGTACAGGTATGATTGAACCATATGAGAGGAGAGGGAGTACAGGCATGATTGAACCATATGAGAGGAGTACAGGTATGATTGAACCATATGAGAGGAGTACAGGCATGATTGAACCATATGAGAGGAGTACAGGTATGATTGAACCAACCATATGAGAGGAGTACAGGTATGAGTGCATTGAACCATATGAGAGGAGTACAGGATGATTACATATGAGAGGAGTACAGGCATGATTGAACCATATATGAGAGGAGTACAGGTATGATTGAACCATATGAGAGGAGTACAGGCATGATTGAACCATATGAGAGGAGTACAGGCATGATTGAACCATATGAGAGGAGTACAGGTATGATTGAACCATATGAGAGGAGTACAGGCATGATTGAACCATATGAGAGGAGTACAGGTATGATTGAACCATATGAGAGGAGTACAGGCATGATTGAACCATATGAGAGGAGTACAGGTATGATTGAACCATATGAGAGGAGTACATATGAGAGGAGTACAGGTATGACTGAACCATATGAGAGGAGTACATGTATGATTGAACCATATGAGAGGAGTACAGGTATGATTGAACCATATGAGAGGAGTACAGGTATGATTGAACCATATGAGAGGAGTACAGGTATGACTGAACCATACGAGGGGAGTACAGGCATGATTGAACCATATGAGAGGAGTACAGGCATGACTGAACCATATGAGAGGAGTACAGGTATGATTGAACCATATGAGAGGAGTACAGGCATGATTGAACCACATGAGAGGAGTACAGGCATGATTGAACCATATGAGAGGAGTACAGGTATGATTGAACCATATGAGAGGAGTACAGGCATGATTGAACCATTTGAGAGGAGTTCAGGCATGATTGAACCATACGAGAGGAGCACAGGCATGATTGAACCATATGAGAGGAGTACAGGTATGATTGAACCATATGAGAGGAGTACAGGCATGATTGAACCATATGAGAGGAGTACAGGCATGATTGAACCATATGAGAGGAGTACAGGTATGATTGAACCATATGAGAGGAGTACAGGCATGATTAAACCATATGAGAGGAGTACAGGCATGATTGAACCATATGAGAGGAGTACAGGCATGATTGAACCATATGACAGGAGTACAGACATGATTGAACCATATGAGAGGAGTACAGGCATGATTGAACCATATGAGAGGAGTACAGGTATGATTGAACCATATGAGAGGAGTACAGGCATGATTGAACCATATGTGAGGAGTACAGGTATGATTGAACCATATGCGAGGAGTACAGGTATGATTGAACCATACGAGGGGAGTACAGGCATGATTGAACCATATGAGAGGAGTACAGGCATGTGAACAGGCATGACTGAACCATATGAGAGGAGTACAGGTATGATTGAACCATATGAGAGGAGTACAGGCATGATTGAACCACATGAGAGGAGTACAGGCATGATTGAACCATTTGAGAGGAGTTCAGGCATGATTGAACCATACGAGAGGAGTACAGGCATGATTGAACCATATGAGAGGAGTACAGGCATGACTGTCGTCGATTCCTGGTAATAGATTATGATATGATTGAACCAAATGAGAGGAGTACAGGTATGATTGAACCATATGCGAGGAGTACAGGTATGATTGAACCATACGAGGGGAGTACAGGCATGATTGAACCATATGAGAGGAGTACAGGCATGACTGAACCATATGAGAGGAGTACAGGTATGATTGAACCATATGAGAGGAGTACAGGCATGATTGAACCACATGAGAGGAGTACAGGCATGATTGAACCATTTGAGAGGAGTTCAGGCATGATTGAACCATACGAGAGGAGTACAGGCATGATTGAACCATATGAGAGGAGTACAGGCATGACTGTCGTCGATTCCTGGTAATAGATTATGATATGATTGAACCAAATGAGAGGAGTACAGGTATGATTGAACCATATGCGAGGAGTACAGGTATGATTGAACCATACGAGGGGAGTACAGGCATGATTGAACCATATGAGAGGAGTACAGGCATGACTGAACCATATGAGAGGAGTACAGGTATGATTGAACCATATGAGAGGAGTACAGGCATGATTGAACCACATGAGAGGAGTACAGGCATGATTGAACCATATGAGAGGAGTACAGGTATGATTGAACCATATGAGAGGAGTACAGGCATGATTGAACCATTTGAGAGGAGTTCAGGCATGATTGAACAATACGAGAGGAGTACAGGCATGATTGAACCATATGAGAGGAGTACAGGTATGATTGAACCATATGAGAGGAGTACAGGCATGATTGAACCATATGAGAGGAGTACAGGCATGATTGAACCATATGAGAGGAGTACAGGTATGATTGAACCATATGAGAGGAGTACAGGCATGATTAAACCATATGAGGAGGAGTACAGGCATGATTGAACCATATGAGAGGAGTACAGGCATGATTGAACCATATGACAGGAGGAGAGAGACATGATTGAACCATATGAGAGGAGTACAGGTATGATTGAACCATATGAGAGGAGTACAGGTATGACTGAACCATATGAGAGGAGTACATGTATGATTGAACCATATGAGAGGAGTACAGGTATGATTGAACCATATGAGAGGAGTACAGGTATGATTGAACCATATGAGAGGAGTACAGGTATGACTGAACCATACGAGGGGAGTACAGGCATGATTGAACCATATGAGAGGAGTACAGGCATGACTGAACCATATGAGAGGAGTACAGGTATGATTGAACCATATGAGAGGAGTACAGGCATGATTGAACCACATGAGAGGAGTACAGGCATGATTGAACCATATGAGAGGAGTACAGGTATGATTGAACCATATGAGAGGAGTACAGGCATGATTGAACCATTTGAGAGGAGTTCAGGCATGATTGAACCATACGAGAGGAGTACAGGCATGATTGAACCATATGAGAGGAGTACAGGTATGATTGAACCATATGAGAGGAGTACAGGCATGATTGAACCATATGAGAGGAGTACAGGCATGATTGAACCATATGAGAGGAGTACAGGTATGATTGAACCATATGAGAGGAGTACAGGCATGATTAAACCATATGAGAGGAGTACAGGCATGATTGAACCATATGAGAGGAGTACAGGCATGATTGAACCATATGACAGGAGTACAGACATGATTGAACCATATGAGAGGAGTACAGGCATGATTGAACCATATGAGAGGAGTACAGGTATGATTGAACCATATGAGAGGAGTACAGGCATGATTGAACCATATGTGAGGAGTACAGGTATGATTGAACCATATGCGAGGAGTACAGGTATGATTGAACCATACGAGGGGAGTACAGGCATGATTGAACCATATGAGAGGAGTACAGGCATGACTGAACCATATGAGAGGAGTACAGGTATGATTGAACCATATGAGAGGAGTACAGGCATGATTGAACCACATGAGAGGAGTACAGGCATGATTGAACCATTTGAGAGGAGTTCAGGCATGATTGAACCATACGAGAGGAGTACAGGCATGATTGAACCATATGAGAGGAGTACGGGCATGACTGTCGTCGATTCCTGGTAATAGATTATGATATGATTGAACCAAATGAGAGGAGTACAGGTATGATTGAACCATATGCGAGGAGTACAGGTATGATTGAACCATACGAGGGGAGTACAGGCATGATTGAACCATATGAGAGGAGTACAGGCATGACTGAACCATATGAGAGGAGTACAGGTATGATTGAACCATATGAGAGGAGTACAGGCATGATTGAACCACATGAGAGGAGTACAGGCATGATTGAACCATATGAGAGGAGTACAGGTATGATTGAACCATATGAGAGGAGTACAGGCATGATTGAACCATTTGAGAGGAGTTCAGGCATGATTGAACCATACGAGAGGAGCACAGGCATGATTGAACCATATGAGAGGAGTACAGGTATGATTGAACCATATGAGAGGAGTACAGGCATGATTGAACCATATGAGAGGAGTACAGGCATGATTGAACCATATGAGAGGAGTACAGGTATGATTGAACCATATGAGAGGAGTACAGGCATGATTAAACCATATGAGAGGAGTACAGGCATGATTGAACCATATGAGAGGAGTACAGGCATGATTGAACCATATGACAGGAGTACAGACATGATTGAACCATATGAGAGGAGTACAGGTATGATTGAACCATATGAGAGGAGTACAGGTATGACTGAACCATATGAGAGGAGTACATGTATGATTGAACCATATGAGAGGAGTACAGGTATGATTGAACCATATGAGAGGAGTACAGGTATGATTGAACCATATGAGAAGAGTACAGGTATGATTGAACCATATGAGAGGAGTACAGGCATGATTGAACCATATGAGAGGAGTACAGGTATGATTGAACCATATGAGAGAAGTACATGTATGATTGAACCATATGAGAGGAGTACAGGTATGATTGAACCATATGAGAGGAGTGCAGGCATGATTGAACCATATGAGAGGAGTACAGGTATGATTGAACCATATGTGAGGAGTACAGGTATGATTGAACCATATGAGAGGAGTACAGGCATGATTGAACCATATGAGAGGAGTACAGGTATGATTGAACCATATGAGAGGAGTACAGGCATGATTGAACCATATGTGAGGAGTACAGGTATGATTGAACCATATGAGAGGAGTACAGGTATGATTGAACCATATGAGAGGAGTACAGGTATGATTGAACCATATGAGAGGAGTACAGGTATGATTGAACCATATGAGAGGAGTACAGGCATGATTGAACCATATGAGAGGAGTACAGGTATGATTGAACCATATGTGAGGAGTACAGGCATGATTGAACCATATGAGAGGAGTACAGGTATGATTGAACCATATGAGAGGAGTACAGGCATGATTGAACCATATGTGAGGAGTACAGGTATGATTGAACCATATGAGAGGAGTACAGGTATGATTGAACCATATGAGAGGAGTACAGGTATGATTGAACCATAAGAGAGGAGTACAGGTATGATTGAACCATATGAGAGGAGTACATGTATGATTGAACCATATGAGAGGAGTACAGGCATGATTGAACCATATGAGAGGAGTACAGACATGATTGAACCATATGAGAGGAGTACAGGTATGATTGAACCATATGAGAGGAGTACAGGTATGACTGAACCATATGAGAGGAGTACATGTATGATTGAACCATATGAGAGGAGTACAGGTATGATTGAACCATATGAGAGGAGTACAGGTATGATTGAACCATATGAGAAGAGTACAGGTATGATTGAACCATATGAGAGGAGTACAGGCATGATTGAACCATATGAGAGGAGTACAGGTATGATTGAACCATATGAGAGAAGTACATGTATGATTGAACCATATGAGAGGAGTACAGGTATGATTGAACCATATGAGAGGAGTGCAGGCATGATTGAACCATATGAGAGGAGTACAGGTATGATTGAACCATATGTGAGGAGTACAGGTATGATTGAACCATATGAGAGGAGTACAGGCATGATTGAACCATATGAGAGGAGTACAGGTATGATTGAACCATATGAGAGGAGTACAGGTATGATTGAACCATATGAGAGGAGTACAGGCATGATTGAACCATATGAGAGGAGTACAGGTATGATTGAACCATATGTGAGGAGTACAGGTATGATTGAACCATATGAGAGGAGTACAGGCATGATTGAACCATATGAGAGGAGTACAGGTATGATTGAACCATATGAGAGGAGTACAGGCATGATTGAACCATATGTGAGGAGTACAGGTATGATTGAACCATATGAGAGGAGTACAGGTATGATTGAACCATATGAGAGGAGTACAGGTATGATTGAACCATATGAGAGGAGTACAGGCATGATTGAACCATATGAGAGGAGTACAGGTATGATTGAACCATATGTGAGGAGTACAGGCATGATTGAACCATATGAGAGGAGTACAGGTATGATTGAACCATATGAGAGGAGTACATGCATGATTGAACCATATGTGAGGAGTACAGGTATGATTGAACCATATGAGAGGAGTACAGGTATGATTGAACCATATGAGAGGAGTACAGGTATGATTGAACCATAAGAGAGGAGTACAGGTATGATTGAACCATATGAGAGGAGTACATGTATGATTGAACCATATGAGAGGATTACAGGCATGATTGAACCATATGAGAGGAGTACAGGTATGATTGAACCATATGAGAGGAGTACAGGTATGATTGAACCATATGAGAGGAGTACAGGTATGATTGAACCATATGAGAGGAGTACAGGCATGATTGAACCATATGAGAGGAGTACAGGTATGATTGAACCATATGAGAGGAGTACATGTATGATTGAACCATATGAGAGGAGTACAGGCATGATTGAACCATATGAGAGGAGTATAGGCATGATTGAACCATATGAGAGGAGTACAGGCATGATTGAACCATATGAGAGGAGTACAGGCATGATTGAACCATATGAGAGGAGTACAGGCAAGATTGAACCATATGAGAGGAGTACAGGCATGATTGAACCATATGAGAGGAGTACAGGTATGATTGAACCATATGTGAGGAGTACAGGTATGATTGAACCATATGAAAGGAGTACAGGCATGATTGAACCATATGAGAGGAGTACAGGTATGATTGAACCATATGAGAGGAGTACAGGCATGATTGAACCATATGAGAGGAGTATAGGCATGATTGAACCATATGAGAGGAGTACAGGCATGATTGAACCATATGAGAGGAGTACAGGCATGATTGAACCATATGAGAGGAGTACAGGCAAGATTGAACCATATGAGAGGAGTACAGGCATGATT
The DNA here is from genome assembly GCA_036873755.1 of Hanleya hanleyi. NCBI lineage: Eukaryota > Metazoa > Mollusca > Polyplacophora > Lepidopleurida > Hanleyidae > Hanleya > Hanleya hanleyi. The sequence goes on along the minus strand of JAVTVY010051464.1, from coordinate 119,117 downwards.
GAACCATATGAGAGGAGTACAGGTATGATTGAACCATATGAGAGGAGTACAGGTATGATTGAACCACATACGAGGAGTATAGGCATGACTGAACCATACAGCACCTTTATTCAAGCGAACTCAAATTCTCCAGTTACCTAAACTGAGTCTTTATCTGTTACTTCTACTAGTACACACATTTTTTTATGATTCAAGTCCACTACCCAAATATTTTCGGAACTATTTTGTAAAACAATCATCTGTTCATCAATATCAAACACGCGCACATTATCTTAATTTATACAGGCCATTTTATCGTAGTAATTTGTCCTTTTATACTATCAAAACAGCTGGTCCTCGCGAGAGGAATAAACTAATGTCCTCTATCAAAAACATACCATCGACATCACTTTTCAAATCCAAGCTTAAATCATACCTAACTGAGAATGACTGATCTATTTTCTCGACCATTTTCGATGCTGTTGCACTTGTCAAGCAATAATATTAAGCCACCCTAAGTTTAATTTCAGTATTATTTCCAACTTAGGGATAAAACAAGCCCCCTGGGGTTTTACTCCCGCCTTTCAAAGCATGTTAGCATCATTTATATTAATTACGCAAATTTGGTGAATAAAATGAAATGAAATATGAGAGGAGTACAGGCATGACTGAACCATATGAGAGGAGTACAGGAGTACTTGTACATGTTTTGAGGTGTTCGCATTCACAATACTGGAAACTAATACAAAATCTAACCTGAGCTTGATGTGAACTGTTGTTGTCGATGCACATATCCTGGCTATTGGATCAGTTGGTTCACCACTGACTTCTGTAGTATAATGAAGCTGGTCATCTCCGTTACCATGGTCACCAGCACTCCAATCCATCACTTCCACAACTTCCCAATCAGGATTCTCGTCATTTGATTCAACTGAACCCAATTCCACAGCTTCCACATTTGGGTTCTCATCGTTTGATTCTACAGGCATCACATCCACGTCTTCCACATTTGGGTTCTCATTATTTGATTGAACAGAACCCACTTCCACAACTTCCCAATCCTGAATCTCATTGCTTGATTCTACAGGGCACACCTCCACATCTTCTGCATTTGAGTTCTCATAGTTTGATTGAACAGAACCCACTTCCAGAACTTCTGCATTCAAGTCCTCATCATTTGATTGTATAGAATGCACTTCCACAGCTTCCACGTTTGGGTTCTCATCATTTGATTGAACCAAATCCTCTTTCACACGTTCCACATTCAGGCTTTGATCATTTGATTGAACACAGCTCACCTCCACAACTTTCAAATTCAAGTTCCCATCATTTGATTGTTTAGAACCCACATCCACAGCTTCCGAATTCGGGTTCTCATCATTTGACTGTATAGAACGAGCCTCCACATCTTCTGCATTCTGGTTCTCACGGTTTGATTGGATGGAACCCACTTCCACAACTTCCCAATTCGGGTTCTCATTGCCTGATTGTACACCATTCTCTGTTAACTGTTCACACTCTCTCACTGTTGAATCAGCCATCTCGGACTTGCAACTTGAGGTTTATATTGTGGAACTCTGGAACTTACAGTACTACTAGTGATATGGTTCCAAATGTGTCTTGTAATCTACAAAAAGTATAATAGAAAATATTTATATATGTACACTTGTTATAAACGAAGTAGAAAGGCAGTCACTATACAATATAAACTAGATAAATTTGCGCTTAATACCAATTTTATATATAAGACCCAAGATCTGAAAAAGGTTACCAAATTTCGAAAATTATATCTTCACCTACATGTACCAATAATGTAAAAATTCCTAATCAACTGCAAAAAACATACAAATATTATTTGTCATTCAATTACATTCTCCAACAAAAATGGTTATTCTGCTATGTGTATAACGATACAAATACAATCAACAAAGGAAATAAATAGATGCAAAACAAAATAAGTAAATAAAAAACAGAACAAAAACCAAAAAAACAAAACTTGAGAAACAAGCAAACCAGTAAGAAATCTCACATCGTCAGCCACTTGTGTCCAAATTTTGTAAGTATTTATTTTGTATATCTATTCTTCGTTCTATATTAACATTATATTTAATTAATGGTAAAACACCATCGAGAGCAGGAACTTGATCTTCAAATATAAACAATTTTTTGCTGAAAATCAAAATAATAATCTTAAAAGCTATACACTATAATGGAACGCCCAGTGCAATGGCCTATAGTGAAAAAATCCAGGTGAATATGTTCATCTGTATTCTGCATTAGCCACAAATCTACATATTTTGTGATTTCACATTCTATAAATACATGTTCTAGGATTTCCATTTCTGTCTTACAGAATGAACATAATGGATCAGATATTATTTTCATTTTTCATAATCGAGTCTATCAGTAAAACTTCCTATTGCTCCAGTATATTGTAATTCAGGTGACAGAAAATTATCAATATCATTACATGCCAGACTGAAATTATTGCAGTGGTTTGAATGGGGATCTGCACCAATGTGGCTTGGTGGCTAGCCTGATCTGCATATTCGATATACAAATTGAAGACTCTAATCATAACTTCTTTTATTGTAAACGATTCGACAATATAAGAAGGGAATTATTTAATTCTCTTATCGATTTGTTTTTCAGTTTTTCTTGATCTTATTCTGTTTGGCAATCGCAGCCTCAATAACGAAGAAAACGAAATGCTTTCAAGTGTGCATATCTATAAAAAAAAAATCTGCCAGATTTTGTTGATGCCACAAACACCCCTCACCCTTACACATTCTACAGTTCTATTAATTGTAATGATGCGCTCTTTGGCTGTTCTATAGTTTTATATGTATATATGTATATTATGTATGTATAGATATACGTAGTTACGATTAACTGAAATATATCAGTACCCTTTATCAAATTTTATTCATTAAGCCATGATCATATATTGTAATTTCTTTCATTGTGATTAGGAGAAGGCCTGGTAAGTTGTAAGAACTTAATCCTATTGCAGGGTCATTCTCAAGGAAAGGCGCAATTCGTGTCACTCGACCCAAATTTTCTTCTAACCAGTCTTATGGCTGAACAAATTCAGATTGTTCGTAGTATTCATTTAGTAGAGAACGAATAACTTATTGCAGGCACTGTCCCGATTGATTTTTTCGGGTAAATTTTCACCAGAACCCTCAATTTACGGTAAAATAGACCTGTCACTGGCTGTAGTGACCTTATTGATACCACGATAAAGTTGACAGAAATTCTTTTGTTCTACATTATTCTACCTTTTTGGCAACCAGCTGCATCTGTTCTTTCAATATATGAATATATTGTTTACAAGGGCAGATTATCTTGTGCAAATGGCATGGGCAAAGGTCTGTAACTGGTTTTCGGGTCATTGATGTTACTGTAACTGAAATCGGAGCCAAAAAGCGAACGCTTAAATTAGAAACAAAGTTTTGCCACCAGCCGGTTTCTTTTCCAAGCGCGGGTAAACTTGAGATTCCATAAGACGTGTTATATGAAACTCTTTTCAGTATTTCAGTCAATTCTAGCTCCAAATTTTCAGCGTATGTTTATTAACGATCACTGGTGTTACGTGTCAGGATCAACATGTAGTGGCTCCCGAGTAAAAATATTAACTGGTAATAAAGAAAAGTGCGTATGAATTACAAAATCATTGTTCTTGGACCGTCACGACAATATACGAGGGAGCAACAATTAATTCCTTCCAAAATGTCAGTGGTGTTACCTGTCAGTGGTGTTACTATTTGTAGGGTAAAACTATTGAAAATAATGATGATTTTGCTCCAAGTTTCAGTACAACTTGAATTTACCTTTCTTCCAAATAATACTAAGGAGTCTTGTCACATACGTGTTTTGCCCCTAGATCGCTTTCACTCAGGGCTGCATTTTTGCCTGTATGAACAAATTGGTCACTGTTGTTACACGAGGTCAGTGGTGTTACTCGAGGTCACTGGTGTTACCGGGTTGTCACTGGTGTTACATTTCAGTTAGATAACTATTTGAAGAAGAAGAAGCAGTTTTATCAGAAGGGTTTTCATATACCTGTTTTGCCCCTAAATATTCTTCACTTGCAACTGCATTTTTGCGTCTATGAACAAATTAATCAGTGGTACGTGTTACACGAGGTCAGTGGTGTTACCGGATTGTCAGTGGTGTTACGGATGCAAGAATGGTCTAGAAATCCAGAAACACTTGTTTAAATTGTCCCATATTTTGAAAAAGAAACAAACTCGATTAGTTTAACCCTACCTGGCCTGGGGGGGAGTGCCCCCCTTAGTGAACTTTTCTCTGCTGCTCCGAAACGACAAAACCGAGGAGGCTGAAACTTGGTGACTTTTAAGCTTATCTTATTGGGGTCATTTTGAGTCTATTTTCATATACCCCCGAGTAGGGGATCATGGGAAAATTCAAACTGACGGCCATGTGGTATCCGCGAAAGTCGTGTTTGTCATCTTTTCGGTCCATTTCTTCACATTTTCCTTGCCTAAAAGGCCTTGAAAGTATATTATTTATGCAAAACAAATTATTCTCTATTTTATAAGATTTTTTTCGAGAGGAAAATCTGAAAAATAAAAATTTCGAAAAATCGACCCCAAAAAGGCCGAAAAATGGCTTCCGAGAAGATGACCTTAGTGTGACGTCATCATGGCGGCCATCTTGGATTTTTTTACATTTTCCGGTAGAGCTTGAACCCAAGATACTGTGTGGTAAGTTTCAGCGCTCTAGCCTTAGTGGTAGAGAAAATATATAGGGGGGGGGAGGCACTTATAGCCCCCCTCCCCCCCAGGCTGCGACACACCCCAAATCGCCCAGGCCAGATAGGGTTAAAGTCAGGATCAAGAATAAATAGGTTTTATTATACAGAATCTACATGAATGGTTGATACATGTGGTCCAATTGGCTGATTTTGGTGAGCTAAGTGGCATAATTAGGATATTAAAAACAAACTTGTTTTCCTAACTTCAACATTTGTTCATCATTAGTCATAGTTACATGCAATCTATTGCCTTGCATGTGTATATCTTCCTATGTATGTTCTCTTAGTGCCCAATATACTGATCATTCCTGTGTAACACCACTGACATGATTGAAGAAAACTCCTCTGTTAAGTGTTACGAAAAGTTTATTGTTCGGAATGTCTGCATTTATTGTACGCATTATAAAGAGTTTTGTCAATGGAGACTCTGTTGAAATCAAATTCTGTAGTCATTGGTGATGTTGATTTTGAGATATTTCCCCAAGTGAAAATGTGCCTTTCCGTGAGAATGACACTGCAATATTAGCCTCTGCTGCAGGAACATCATTATTGTTAGTCTCTACACATCCCGCATCTGACCCATTCTACACCATTTCTTATACTTACACTCACCTACACTACAGGAGCCTGTTTTGCTAAATTGCACATATTTCTGCTCAATGAACCCAATCTAGCCTAAACAGATCTCAATGGACCTAAACACAGTCTCTTTTGGATAAACAAATCTGTCCAGAAAACGTTTAGCCAGTTTAGTCTGATCTACAGGCAAATAAAGCTAACTTTTCTGAACACTGCAGGCCATCAGATTTCCTGGCTAAACAGGATTAACACTGTCAGCCCACATGTGGTTCCCCTGTAAATCATGTCTTTGAAGTTGTGGAGACCTCTGTTAATGACCACAGAATAGAAACCACATGTGCAAATATGTTGAAGTCAAAGAATTTGTTAGCTCAACAATTTGACTAACACTTGCATGGATCTATTTTATGAATTTCATATATCTACAGAACCAATTATACATTTCAAATTAATTGATATGAACTGTGATTCTAGGAATTTGATTTTGTTCTCATATGCAAAGGATGTGAGAAATACTACATAGGTGAAACATGGGATACAGACCAACAGCCTAATGTGATTATATTTGTTGACGTAGACGTGACTGAGCTGTGAACTAAGCAGTTCACCACACTTAATTATTAGACTGCAGAATGGTACTCTGAACTTTTTGTTGCATGATCCCCATGTAGTGAAGTGCAATTTATTTATTTGAATTAATTCAGGTGAAAACTTAACAGAATATCTGTCTCTGCCTGCCAAGATTTAAAGTAAATGCAGAGTTTTTATGGAGATATACTTGTGAAAGTTGTGGAATTCTGTGGAATATTCTCAACTCAATTGTGAACTGGATTTATTGTTAGTTCCATGCAGAAATTTTATACGATTGATGATCAAGTTATTATGATTAAGGGACTGAAAGTAAAATATGGCATAAAATAATGAACACAATACATGTATAAAAGAACTTGCAACAATCAAGTCAAATATGTATAATATGTGAGTGCATGGGCCCTGAATAAAAGGTGTTTGTTTTAAACATGTTAAATGGTAAAATAAAAACCACTTCAGCCAACTAGAATCAGAAGAATTTGTGTTCTGGTTCAGAAGATAAGACATAGAATAAGCTGTACTTGTTGGTGGCTGAAGCTTGTTGTTGACTGGTTGTGGGGTCATCAAAGGAAAACATTTCAGGATTGGGGCCCATGATGAACAAACGCCGTAGATGTTTCTCAATACTCAGATTAATATCACAATCGATTATTTAGTCTTCACTATTGATCAAGATGATCAAATGGATTATTCCTTCAGTCTGGCTGCTATTTAAATAATGTGTACAATATAATGTACACGTATACCAGTGGCTACATGTATAAGTCTCAATAGGAATCCTCATACCGACCCCAAGAACTGCAAAACTACTCACATGTATGTGTTAATGAATCCCTCGTATAATTGTAGCTAAAGGGAGTATTCGTCTTCCTGCTCTTCTGGGGCTACAACATGGTGATTTGTCAATTTTACAAAACAGGCTGTATCACAAAAGAACAACTTGTGTATATTACTGGTGGTTTGATATTGTGAATAGGACTGACCTAAAACTTGGCATTTTAGATTTAACAGTTGGACAGTGCAAAGTGCCGCTGAGGTTGAAAGTTGTGTTTCTGGAATCTGCCAAAATTCACTCTTGGTCACTTTGGACAAAAAAACAACAACCTGTAAATGCCTAATAAATTAACCTCTTATAATATTCTCCACTTCCATCTCAATCCCCCATCCACACTGCCTCCTCAACATAAGACTGGAAAGGCTCAGTTTTTCTGCTATGCCAGTAATATTTTCCAAGAAAGCATGGTGTTCCCTTGTTTTATTACATATTCAATATTAACTATGTGTGTTTAGTATCAAAATGGGGGAATTTTGACGTCAGGAAGTTTGATTTAATGAGCATCAAGCAAGAAAAAAGGCAAATTTTGGTAATGTGTTTTTTTAGCAAGTTGATGACCCCCTATTTCATATTCATGTATCATCTTCTCTTAACCTGATTAATAAATACTGAAACAAACAAAATCAATGTCTAATGTCTAAAAATGTCTGTGTATATGCTGTTAAAAACCTCAAACTAACCGACTGTTCCTAATTAGTGCTCATTGGAGTAATGCTAGATTGACAAATTCTCCAAATTATATGATAGATAAGTAAATGCAGTAAATAAATTGAAATTAAGCCTCTTGAAATGCATCTGAAACATAACACTGATTTATTTTGACTTTAAGTACATTGATTTATACTGAATAGAAGGTAGGATTGTTGTAAATTCACATTTGAGTATAGAATCCCATGTGGTACAAATTCACAGATGTTGACTTGAGACTGGAGATCGTTAACTCAAGCAGGAGATCAGATCTGATAAGATATGTTTACTTTAAGGGGATAGGAGCCTTACATCAGGCTGTAAGTTTGAGGTAAATTGGGATCAGTTTAAGGAATATCAAGAGCCAAGGTACATACATCCATTCACCTTATCTGTTCAATGGTTGAAGCATTTCACATGTGTAATGTTCACAGTTGGGGTAAGCTCCTTAACTGCCATCAGATAATTTGTTGGCTACTGTTTGGAAACAGTGAGCTGGACATGGGTTTCCTGTCCCCATGACCATGATAACAGGGGTTCATAGATGGGTGTACGGACATTTCCCCCAGTGGACATTTCCCCCAGAGGACCTTTCCCCCATGGACGTTTCCCCCAGTGGGCATTTCCCCCAGTGTACATTTCCCCCACCATATATTTTTAGGTTATTTTGAACATAGTTTTTACATAATTTGGCAATAACAATTTTTTTTTCTATATATAAGGATTTCCACATATGTTTTACGAAAAATGAGTCACATAGTGTTAAGATATTAGACCACTGTTAATTAATTGTTTGATTCTCGTAACCCTGCTTGTAAAAATATCAGTATTGATATGAGTATATAGAGATATATACATGATATATAGCATAACATTAACTGTTCGTAGGTCGGTGTCACGAAGCCATTTGATGAGAATAAAATTGAACTAAAGTGAAAACTGAGGTAAAAAATAGAACAAAATTATATTGTTTAAAAATACATGTTTTATTTTACCACTATGTGATATAACGTTTTCTTAAAATGCTAAAATATATACTATATACTATGTATATGTATATTATGTTATCGCTATGTGATCCATGCAATATATTGTTTAAAAATGTGCTATATAATATATAATGTGCTTTCTCGTAAAACTTATTTATAAAAATATGTGTTATATTGTCTTAAAATGTGCTATAAGACTTATAAAACTGCTATATACTGTGTATATGTATAATATCTTATCACTATTTCACTCATTTATCGTAAAACATATGTGGAAATCCTTATATCCTTTTTAAAAAAAATAACAAAATATTTAAAAAAAATTGTTTTTCGCCGAATTATTTCAAAACCCTAAAAATATAGGGTGGGGGAAATGTCCACTGGGGAAAATGTCCACTGGGGGAAATGGCCTCTGGGGGAAATGTCCATGGGGGGAAATGTCCACTGGGGGAAATGCCCTGGATTCTCATAGATGTCGCATCTTACTACCGTTAATAGGCTGTAAAATTCACTTAGAAACTCAATATAGCCAAGACTCATGGTAAACTTATGAAAAACTCAATTCGGGCAAAAATGCTGATGTTAAATTATTAGAATATTACACATTGAGAGGGTAATGTTGATTGGACAAAAACTCAATTCAGGAAGAAAAAAACCCTGAATATTTTAACATCTGTGAACCCCTGGATAAAACCCTATGAACCCCTGGATAAAACCCAGTGTATGGGAAAAGAAGGGGTTCAGGCCCTTGATCATGGTGCATTCTAAGATAACCGCAAAATGATTATTTACAGTTCAAAATTCGTTATGTTGTGTTCCGAGTATGTGTCTATACAGTTTTATAGTATAATGAAGGTATATGCATACATGTACATGGAACTTGAAACTTTTTTTTTGTGTGTCATTACAATAATAAATGTCGCCTTGAATCTCCAAATATTAAACATTACATTGATAAGGCTGATCAGCTATCCAGCTGCCTAGACCAATTTGAATTCATGTAATTGTCATTTGCTCAATTTATTAGATTGTTTTCAATTCAACATCATGTTCAAGTCAAACATTTTGTCTCTCCTGACATTAGCACCCACTAAGCAGGGCAAAATTAACCTCTCATTGACAATTCAGAGACTTCAATTGCTGTATTTGACGACTTCAACTGAAGACTACTATTTACTATTTATATATTTCCGGATTTACATGTAATGTGTGATCATTCTGGTAAAAAATAACTTGAAACGTACAATATGTCCATTATTTCGCCATTTTGCCCATTGCCAAGTTGTCCACTTGCAATCTATTCTGTTATACATGTAATTACTGTATTGCCCTGTACCCCATGACACCAGATCCCTTACACAACTGGTAGTAATAATGAAACTGCTTCCACCTGTTACATGTACATGCTGAGACTTGTGGATGGGAAATGACTCCTGCAAGTGGTATCATTATCATAAAGGAATCTGTTAAACATATGGGGATGGGCTATTTAGGGGTCATTCCAGAGATAATGCACACCAGTTCAACATTAGCTCGAAAGGAACCGTTATAAAAATAACCTGCATTTTAGAGATCTGACAGCAATTTTAGGATCAGCAGTTCCATGATTGACTCCATGACAATACAGTGCAATATAAGGCTACAGGAGATTAACAAATCAATTCTATGGATACAGGTAAGTTGAAAGTTTTTATTCCATATACTACATTAGTATATATTTGACTACAAGTTGCAGCAAAGATTCAAATCCCAAAATTTGATTTGTACCTGCATTCAGCTTGGAGACGAATGAATAAAGAAACAACAACACACTGGGGTATGGTCGACTAAGGCCACGTTTCGTGACTATTTAATGAATGAATTGAAAATCGTGAATTTAGAAAAAGTCCACTTTTAGTGATTGTTTAATGGATGAATTAAAATTCCAGAATTTAGCAAAAGTCCACATTTAGTGGCTATTTAATGGATGAATTGAAAATCCTGAATTTAGTAGAATTTAGCTGTACGTGTTACCAGAAATAGATCGAAAGTTGTGAACTAAAATGTATTTATTAAAGTATAGCTGATAACACGGAAAGTATGTGGCTGACTACGTCCGATAAAAGAAACGATTCCAAGTTTCGAATAATTGAATGACCGAGAATGAGGGTTTTCATTGTACGTTTCGAAATCACTTACCGTTTAAATACTTGACAATCTTCTTGTGTTTTGTGAAAGAACTCACCCAGTAGGGGTTACCAGCGTAAGAATAAAATTCAATAGACTTTTCAAGCAGAACAAACTCGAAGCTGTGACAAATTCTAAAGACGCTGTTGTATCACCAAAGACCGGCTAAAGAGTGAATGGAAGTATAGATTATCTTTGTGTGGTCCCGGGTCACGTGGGTTTCCTGTGCACCCGTGATTGGCTCTTTCTCGCTCTTATGAATAAACAGTAGGTCTTCGCGGGAAAGCTATAGACAAAGGCAGTTAGCGGACTGCCTGGGCAAACTAACATTCCTGACTGCCTGAACAAAAACAGTTACTCGTCGTAACTTTTTTATTTCTTCCAGCTCAAACCTGATTTATGGGTGTGTATACTTTCCTTTACAAGGGCTGAAGTTTTGAAGTGTATGGACAGTGCTCTAGCTGTTATATGCATACAGTACCTGTAGATTTTATAAAAGAAAGAAGCTAATAAACACAGGTTTAATTATTTTACACAAGTTTTGCTGTACTATGAAAGTTATAAATCATTCAGAATGACACTGGCTACAACTTTATTCCAATTCCCATACAATATATTTTTTTTATAATATTTCTAATGAAAAATACTAAACTGCATATATACTAGTATTTGAATGTGCATGTACGTACACAAGAAAGAATCAAGTGTAACAATTTTCTTTTTCAGGAGGGAAGAAACTGTGTCACTGTGCTGACTGTCATGGGACAGTTGTTAGTCGTAACACATATAGAAAACATCTGAGTAGAGCAGCAACTGTGATCCAAGAGAAAGCAAGTCATCTTCCATCCGAAAGCTTGCCTTTTATTCCATTTGAAGAATCTTCATACGAAACAGACAGATACAAGCAGCCCCTCTACAAGGACTCAAATGTGACCCTCATAGATTACAAGCGTCTAGTCCGTCATTCATAATCCAGCCGTCGTCCATTAGAGAATATCCGCGTCCATAATCCAAAGACCTATTCCATTTTCCACATAACAGTATTAGCACCAAATTCAAAAAGACAATCATAGTATACATAAACATGGGCTTGTTTCCTGCAAGAGAGAAGCGGTCAACAGTTTTCAATGATGCCGGCAAGACATCATGATGTTCCAGAAATATCAAATCCGTATCGCTGATCACTATACTTAATCCATAATATTCGTTATAGAGTCGTCATCTAAAAAAAAGATGTATCTCAGTCACGCTTTGATTGTGACTGTTCATATGAGTACCATGAGGATCTTGAAGTACATGGGTTCATACGGCCCCTAGCCCCGGGTTAAGCGGAATTAGACACAAGTTACGAAACGTAGCGCCATAGATCTTGCACGCTACGTTCGTATTTTGCTATCAGCATGCGATATGTATCGCCAAATTTGAGAAACTTTGAGTGGAGGCGCTTGGTGGAATAGCCCTGTTTTATAAGTTTCTGCAACAATGTTTTGTGACGTTGATTAAAATCATCACATTTAACACAGGATCTAGCAAATGCTACTAAGCGAGATATGTATACGCCATATGCAGGTCCCACTGGAATATTACTATCCAGAAAGGGATAGTTTACGATGTCGAAATTGTAATCATCTCTTTTGTCATAAAGTCGACGAGAGAGAATGCCCGCTTCATTTTTATAGAGGTAGAGATCTAAATAAGATGTGCCTGTAGGGCTATCTGTAGTTTCCTTCAAATCCAGTGAAGGTGGATATATATCCTTCACTGCGTCATTTATATAGCGATTATCCACAGCGAGAAGATCGTCAATATAGCGTTTGGTGAATGAGAAGGAACGGGCTTTGAATGGATCGGTTTTTGAAAGCGCCTGCATATAGTCATATTCATAAGAGAACAGATACAGGTCAGCCAACAGGGGTGCACAATTAGTACCCATTGGAATACCTATATGCTGCTGATATATTGTGCTGCCAAATTTCACATAGATATTTTTAATGAGAAATTCAAGCAACTCTATAAACAAAGAAACATCCCATGAATGATATCTCTTGTATGTAGTAGAGCTAAAGAATGCTTTATGGCTTCCGACATTAATATATCTACGATCAGTTTTCTTGAACACAGATACTATTAATGAACTTAGACGGTCAATAAGGTCCTGATGAGGGATTGTAGTATAGAGAGTCGAGAAATCCCATGTGGATACATGTCTGTACGGTATGTGACCTTTAACATCAAGCTCTTCCGTAAGACATTTTGAGTTTTTCAATATCCACATACATTCAACGCCAGAGTTCTTAGAAATAGTGGCGCAATACCTTTCCCAAAATGCTTTTACCTCCTGAAGGGCCCTCGTCAATAGGGTTGAAAGAAGCTTGGTGGTGCAGCTTCTAGAACCAGCTATGAATCTAGCTTTGTATGGTGATTTATGCATTTTTGGAGTCCAGTATATTTTTGGTATGTCGTTATGATTGGTTGGAAGACAAATACCTCTTTCCCTGAGAAACTTTTTGTGATTGTTAAATAAATCTTCCAGAGTAAATGCAGTTTGGGAGTAAGTAGACGTATTTGATGAAGATATGTCTACACTCAATTCTTTAACTAGCACCTGGTAATAGTAATATTTACATATGAATATTATATTATTCGGAGCTTTGTCTGCTGGGACTATGACGAATTTACTCTGGAGATTTGCTAGAACTTCTTGCGAATTGATGTTTCTCAGAACTTGTTTTGCTTGGGGAAGAGTACTTCTGTCAATATGTCGGATTGTTTCAACGACCTTGCTCTTGGTGAGGTCCAGCCAATTAGCGAGTACTGTAGGTTCAACTTTTTCTCGCTTAGACCAATCAATAACGTACTGTTCCAATGCAGACAGGACTATCTTCTGGTCGGCCTTCAGATTTATTCTTCTTGGCTCTCTATATTTAGGTCCCTTCATCAGGAGTAATTTCAGATCCTTATCACTCACCACATCAAGGTTACCAGTCACAATATGTTTGCATGGTGTATAGATAAAGTTCGACGATTCACAATCACAACTATAGCCTCCTGACGTGTATAAGTTCCAGTCAAACTCCTGGACAGCATTGGAGTAATTGAATATTTTGGTCTCAGAACATTTTTTTACATTTTCTGTCAATTATGGCATGTCCAAGAAAGCTCTATCGGACACTTTGAGAACACAGAAAATCTTGTTACCCAAGCCAAACTGTCTCCCTGGTTCATATACTGAAGCACACAATGTCATTAAACCACTGTTGATCCCCATACAGAGAATTGATGTATGTGTGAATGACTGCATCTTGTACAGGTTTACTAATGTGCAGGATTTTTCCAAGCTGAAACAGTGCCCTACTTGTGAAGAGCAACGAAAAGTCAGAGAAGGGAGCCTGGAGCCACGGAAAAGATTTCTGTACATGCCACTTGTTCCTCGCTTGGCAAGATTATTACAGGAAGGATCTGTGCAATCCTCAGGAACTTTGGGATCAGTCCAGGATTTCAGGGATGGGAGAATATACAATAGCTGGTATGACCAGGATGGATTATTCGAAAAAACAGAGGAGGCGTCATCTGTACCTCTTGCACTTTTCCTGGATGGAGTGAATCCCAATCGCCAACAAACCCAACAAAAGTCAATGTGGCCAATGATTGTGACATGGCTGAATCTTCCACTGGCAGTGAGACAGCTGTTAGTACCAATGATGCTGGTGGGTATTATCCCTGGATATAAGGGTGGGGAGCCCAAGAGTCTGGATCTTTATATAGATCTCCTTGTAGATGCGCTTCTGAGTAATACTGACATGGTCCTATACAATGCCTACAAACAAGCTCCAGTGAATGTGAAAGTTGGCTTACTCCAGTACCTCTGTGACATTCCAGCCTTTTCCAAGGTGATGCATCTGTCCGGCCATAACTCTTTGAGGGGTTGTCCATACTGTAAAGAGTTAGGTATCTATTCCAAACAGCTCCAAAAGGTGATACATCCTAGCAATAGGTGCTTTACCAAGGCAGATTTTCCGCTGAGAGATGATATCATTAATTTCCCCAAGAAATCAACTGAGACTGGTCAGAAGCCTCCTCACATGACAAAACAAGAAGAAATAAAACTGAGGAACCAGTATGATGCAAAGTCCAATAAAGCTCAAAAGGAGAAGCATCGGAAGGAAACTGGACTCCGTGGATTTTATCCACTTATGCGCTTACCATATCATGACCGACAACAACAAATGCAGCCTGATGGCATGCATACATTAGCAGATGTTATATCCAATATGGTAGACATTATTTCAGGCAAAACATACACCATGAAGAACAGATCAAGCGAAGAACATCACAGTCGATTTCCCGAAACATGGTCACAAACCAATTTGAATCCATCTACCACTGAAACTGTCAATGCTCCAGGAAGAGGGAGAAACAGGAAAGCCACCGCCAGCATACCAACTGGGACCGAAGTGCCACCAGATAACACCAGGAAAACTACTGTGACAACTCTACCGCAGGCACCTTGGAGTTTGACAAAGGAAAATATGAAACTTGCAGACGAGCGTGCAACCAGCATTATATATCCATCTGGGTTTGATTATCGTCCAGGTCCACACTTTTCGAAACCATGGACTTTGCGCACTATGCATGGCAAACATCAGGTAAGCATAATATTTACTGCCTTGTAACATAACCATTGATTTTAATTTTAAAATATCAGTAAAATTATGCATTTCTCAGCTAACAATTTAGATGAGCATACAGTCAACATCAACTTTTCTCTAACTCTTTGCCTGATATAAGCGGGTTTTGACGACTTGTGTAGATCCCTAACCCATGAAGACGGATTTTGATGTGTCATTGAGTTTCATTTACTATGAGTGAAATCTAATAATAAATATATTTTCAGAAAACCAAAATTTCATTAAATCTGACTATATGGACTGTTGGTATATTTTGTAATGACGGTAAAATGAAATAGGGAGAGGAACAGAAATAATCAATGGAAACTGCGCGATTTACCACCAAATTATGTGTTTTGTGTGCTCAAGAGGAATGTTTGAAAATAGTAAAATCTGTTTCCAATTCCTGAATACATGTTTTTCACGTAATGTGACTGTAAACAACCAGAGTACCTGACATTGATGACTGACTAGTCAAATCTGCACGTTTTCCCGGGACCTGTTGATCACCATTTTAAAATGTTTTTCCACCATTCGTCTTCGGCCTGCCCATGGTGCCTCTCATCGACAAGTGACCATGGCAACCACGCACAAACAAACTGCGATGCTCCAATCACGCCGGGCCTCTGAAAAGGTTGCTTAGTCTAATGTTCAATCAATGATGCTGTTTTACTTCACCTTAAGAATATATTCTACCATTTGACCTAACCTTGGAACTGTCAATTACCTGAAGAGCTGCATACAACAGAGACTCAAACTTAGGACTAACCATTCTAACACCTCTAGAAAAAAATGGATTTCATCTTCCGTGGTATTCATACTACACATTTTACATAATCTTTCATAGATAGGTATCCGTATTTATATATCTATCTTTCTCTATTGCCAGTTTATGTGCGCTAGGTCGAAATATGCTTATTTCTCATCTACATGCGCTCTCTAGATTTAATAATCCAGTAAGGTTCTGCCTGGAAGCGACCCTTGAAAACCATTATTGAAAATTTGCTCTATCTGGCATTACATCAGGTCTAACTTTGGAAAACCCCAAATCGTTGGACCACTTTTCATGATAATTAGTTCTGTGAAAAAAAGTTGTCAATAATTTGTCTGAGATAACACAAGTGTGTGGGGAAAATGACACATATTTAAAAAATAGCATGGCCTGCCTAGAGTCCACCCCTGAACAATAACCTTGAGTGGAGTGAAATAGATAGCAAACAAGCACCACTGACTAAACTGGAATCTTCCAGTTGACTTAACCAGTACTTCATCATAGTAGTAAAAACATCAAAAGATATGGGCAATCTATACCCATATCACCTCTGACTGCTGCATTACTAGTTTTTGAATGAACACCCGAACATACTTACAAAAGACATAGAATGGTTCTGGGGAAGACCATCGGTAAATATTTCTCCACATGACATGGGACATAAACAGGATATTTTACATCACGGAAAAAAGTATGAATATTGAAATGAGTCCATGGGTTTAAAACCCACGCCATTACAAATCTAGTATGGGTCAGAGAGAGAAAATTCTTACAAGTTTATCAGGTAAAGAGTAAAAAAAAAGAATGTTCATACAGCTTGTTAAACACTTTATTCCAAAGTAGTTTTATCGAAGAAATGTTCAGTAATGAAAATCACAAGTTGTTAGTTATTTGTCATATCTTGTAGTTTGCAGCTGAGAACATTGCTGCATGGTGCTTACGCGGTCTTCAAGACAAGAGACCACACTCTTTACCTTCTTTGAGGTAGTGGAAAAGCTGACAGCTGACAACTACAGCCCAGAAGAAATAGACTCGCTTACTGGAGAGACCAGTCAGGCCATGGCTCTAAAGGAGAGAGATTTTCCATTAACGATACAGGTACATTAATAATGTATCAGATAATATACATGAACATTGTATTTATTTTTGTTGAGACCTCTTGTCGCATATCATTTGTGCTCATTGAAAACATGCAATTAAAAATATACATTCATTTCATCAAAATATTCCTACTTGTTTAACAGTGCTGCATGAGTGGCGTCATCATTTGGCATATACAAACTAATTCCATCACACCATAGATGAGATACGTACTCATTTGTTCATAAAGGAGTGAGATCATACTCACACACCATCACACTCGGAAAGATTTGCTCAGAAATGTGAAAAACAGTACTCGCCAAACCCAAGCCTCTCTGGCGACACCTGAGGGTCAATTTAAAATTTATTTCTAGACAATAACTTTGATAAACTGAGCGGATTCTTTTCAAATTTGGTTCGTGGGTACCTCACCTCAAGATCGCACTTGGGAATGTTCTTCATGCTGATCCGCCTGTAGGTGGCGCTACCTGAGACAAATTATAATTTTGTTTCCAGACAATAACTTTTGATGAACTGAATTAAATTTTCAAATTTGGTATGTTGGTACCTCACCTCAAGATCTCACTTGGGGTTGTTTTTCATGCTGATCCGCCTATAGGTATGCCACCTGTGAGCCAAGTTAAAATTTTGTATCTGTACAATAACTTCTGAAACCTGACTGGATAAGGACAAATTCAATAATTGTGTGTACCTTTGCCACTGGATCTCACTTGGGATTGCTCTGCATGCCAGGTACTGAATGTTACGGTTCCGAGCCAAATGAATTATTTTAACGTTAGCCTGGCAGATTGAAGTAGCAAAACAGGCATATTATTTAAACCCAGAAATTCTACATGTACAGCTTTGAGGGCCAGCGTTATTTGAGAATTAATTTCATAGGTGATTCACATATTCTGCTCCAACAATATCCCAGGAAATCAATCTACATTTACTTCCATAATGGCATGATTACTGCGACTCAGCATGTTACCATGCTGATCAGATGACAGAGTTTATTAAGCAATACACTCCATGATCAGATGCAGTCAGCTCATGTTGCCTACATATCGTTCAAGATTAACATATTACATGTACATGTAACATGCACTTTTCACAACCATATAATTTGGGAGTCTATATGTTGAAATCAACTTTTCACATTCTTATGATGACATTTCAGACTCTGACAGCCCACCTTATGCACCACATTCCAGAAGAATTCCATGATTTCGGACCCTTATATGAGAGATGGCTGTACCCATATGAGAGAGTGAATTCTTACCTCACACGACAAGCACTGAAGAAAGGATCGGAGGAGGCATACATCATGGAAACATATGCAGTATGTATAAAATATGATTCAGTGGTAATTTCGCAATGTTGTACAAAGGCATACATGTAGAGCTGAAAACTTACTTACAAAAGTTTTCTGGTTAATTTTACTTTTGTTTAATTTGATGGACCTTCTGAAGAGGCACAGATGAAACAGTCATTTTGATTCATGCAATGCTGATGGCCAATTGCTCTGATTCCTAACCGTTCTGCCACAGTTCTTACATCAAGTAAGGAAATATACATGTATTTATTATAGATGTATATCTCATACATTTGCTAATTATGAATTTTGGAAAAGTAAACATGGTAAATATTAGTCATTAGGGGAAAAGATTTGTCACTACCAAAATGAGGTCAAGGTCAAAGCACTGACCCCAAAATACGGAAATCATTAGAACTTGATTTTTTTGTTGTCAATGGAGGGATTAAGGATATGTAATTCCCGGAGTCAATTTTGTACAACCCTTGATAATTTATCCTCTGTAGCAATAAATATTCAACATCAGAAAAACAATATATCTATTTTATGAAAGCGTATGTCCTGAGGAATTCACTCGTGTAATATGCATATCTGTTGCTACTACCATGTAGAAAATATTCTAAATATAAAAAAATGAGAAAAAAAAATTGCCTCCATTTTCCAGTTGAAATTTTGTGAAAACTGCTCAACATATTTCAAATTTGATGATATACCTTGATCGAGATAACTAGATTTAGTAAAGGTCATCTCAGTTTTTATAAGTTTGGCTTAGGGTTTGAATTATTCAACTTTTAATGTAGAAAGTTATAAGATAATCAAATTTTGTCAATTCATTTTAGTTAAAATGCTATAAAAATAGAACTTTAAAAAATTGAGACACCATTTACTAGTTTTAGTTTTCTTTGATCAAGGTATGCCATCAAATTTGAAATATGTTCTTTTACGAAATTTCAATTAAAACATGGAGGCTATTGTTTTCATTTCATTTTTTTTATTTTATTTTAAATGTATTCGACAAGGTATGAGCGACAGTTATGTACATGTGAATTTCTCAGTACATATGCACTTTCATAAATATATACATTATTATTGTTTTGTTGAATATTTATTGCTACAGAAGACAAATTATCAAGGCGTGTACAAAACTGCCTCAGTGTTACTTACTCTTGCGGGGAGACAATGCATTATGTACCAGTATTTAGATCAAGTTCAAAGATCACGGCTGCTGTGACCCCAAATGAAGAAATCATTAAAAATCGAATTTCTTGTGTCAGTTTAGACACATTATGGGGATCAAACTGTGTCAAATACCAAAATTGAGGTCCAGGTCACTGTGACCCCAAAGCAGGAAATCATTCAAAATTGCAACTTTGTGTTTTCATCCGGGGATTCTCTGAAATGATAAAAGCCAGCTGGTAGGCCTAATCCATACCTTTAGTTAACGCTAAGTGGTTCTCTGGGCTGCACTATGCTGGTTTCACGCTGGCGTTACACGAGGGATATCATATGCCTACCAAATTTACGTCAGACAGAAGAAATCCATCTTTTGCCGAGACAATGGGTTGTGCGGCTATTATGGAAGCTGGTTTTAGCTCTTGCTATGTATGGTATTGCATACCAATTTGTTGGCCAGAGCATGGAATCAAACCTATATACACCCATTAAAGTCCTGTGTATATCTTCTCTCTCAGATATATGACTGGTGTGTTTATATGGTGATGCGGACAGGATATACCACCAGATGTGGCACCCCACAGTTCACCAACAAGGTTGATGAGATTTTCAGCAAACTAGGAGATAGTGAACCAGATACACAGGACTCTCCATCAACTAACACACCAGACATTCCCAATGAAAAGACTACAATAGAGGAATCCTTTCTTGAGAAGATGGGGCTCTAATATCACAGAATTACCAATGAGGAGAGCTCATCCTTGTCAAACCTTGGCAGATATGGTGTCAAGGGCATGAGAGCATGTTCGGTTGATGACTAAGGCATCAGCCTGATCAAGTATACTGCAGTGAAAAATGAGGCAATCCTTAGCGCAAGTAGCAAATGCTCTGGCTATGTATTTACACTAACAACTGCTGAGAGCAAAAGACTTCCTAAGAACAAAAGAGTCACTGTGATATCAGAAAGGGATGTGCAATTTGGAAAAATTGCCTATTTCCTCAAGCACACATTTGGCAATAACACATACACCTGGGCTGTTTTAGATATCTTTCCACGGCCAACAAAGGATACTACCAATAGCTTCTGGATGGCAGAAAATAGGACAGCTGCAAGACAGATAGCAGAGATAAACTCTCTTAGCTTGCCTTGGTGACAGCAGTGGATGGAGACCACATCTGGTTTTTGAACCCCAAAATAGATATAGAGGGAACGTCCCTACCAGGACAAAGCCATTTATGTATTCATATATAGGAACTTTGGATACATGAGACTGAGGATTTGTAGGACCCATGAACTATTGGACAGAGAATTAAACCTTTTAGATAGTGTGTTCCGATATGTAAGAGCTGGGGCAATACATGTAATTATTGTGGGAGAGACCTTATAGACATACATAAATGGATGTATGGAGCAGTGGGTGGTGGCTGGGTGGGGTCCATATCCAGAAGTCGGATGCATGGAAGTACTGGGTTCTTGTGGTTTATTATGAATGAGGGTCCAGGGGCCGCCCAGGCCCCAAATTCCAGCGTTTTTCGAACACAGGTCAACTTATGAGTGTGAATGATCATTCATAATGCAATGTCGGGGAGATTGGGGTACAGTGGGACATGGGGCACAGTGGGACAAGCCGTCTACCTCTTTTGTTAAGAACAAAAGGCACATAACATTACTATCAACAGAAAGCTATCACCCCCATACAACTTCTATATTGATTATAAGTAAAACCTATCATTGGTAAAAAATTAGGGACACACAAATTGTTTTTGAGGAGTCCAAGTAAACTTTTAGGACTCAGGATGATAGTTCGTTATGAGAAGTTTTCAGCAGTATTTCATTGCTGTTTTGTTACTACTGAGAGAGGATGGACAAAGGTAGGCCTACCATTTAATTATATCGACTTAGTATCGCATCTGGTCCGTGTAACCTTGCACAATTCAATTTTCGTTTTTGGTTTCTCAAATCAAAAATTGAAATTTGATCGTCAATTTTCAATTTTCGTTTTTCGTTTTCGGTTTCTCAGAATCAAAAATTGAAATTTGAAATTCAATTTTCAATTTTCGTTTTTCGTTTTACTTCGCGCAAAAATGAAAATCAAATATTGAAAATTGCCTCGACTTGTCAGGTTTTCGTTTTTTGATGTTAACTGTGCACGCGCACGGCTTATGATGTCACTTTCGGTCCGCGGAGTAGTATGGAAAGCGCAAATCGGTCTGGTTAGGCAGGTGTGGAACACAATATGGAAAGCCAGTAGGGGGAAAGATATGGGAGTGTCGCCACACTATAGATCCCTTGAGCCAGGCATTCGAGCTAGATTATAATGGGCCAACTGTGCATGTCCAGAAATGAGTAGGCATTCGCGCAGTAGGTGTGACGCATTATATGGAGAACAGCGGGGTTGATGCACATATGAGTTTCATTAAAGTAGGGTAAAATATTGAATACGTGGGTACCCTAAACATAACCCCAAAAGGAACTTCCCGCGTCGATGCGTTCAAGCTTTTGACACCCGCACTTAAAGCGTTGAAGCGTTTTTGACGATGAACGTTGACGGACATGTGAACGCTCCAACGATCCAGGTCCCAAAAATCGGACCTGAAGCGTTGAAGCAGTCAGACGTCTGGCATCAAACGTGACGTTGGTGTGCTTGTTTGAAATGGTGGTTTACGGAATGCTGGCCATATACGGATTTCGAGGCCCATCACCGCGGTGCTTACTCTTATTGGTATTAAATCTTTGTTGGTATCTGTATGAATACCGGTACTACATTTCAAATCAATAACAAATAGCGGTTGTGTGCATGAATGCTGTTCGCTTTTGTAGCGCTCTAAACATCTAATTTTAGAAATGAGAAAATCTAAGACTGCATCCTGATTGGCTCAGGCCTCAATGCTAATAACCAATGACAACCGTCGGATACCACCTATCCAGACCTGTCTGGTGCATCTTCACAAGTCCAGGTAAATCGTGAATCCTCGCACAGGGTTTACCCGGGCATTTTTTGGTGATTCGAGTGAGTTTTTGAGTCCTTGCCTCAATCTCGAACATTTTATCCCCCGAGGTTATTTTGAATTAGCAATTACCCAAGCCGGCGGTTTTTGCTTTGACTCTCGATGACGATTTCAGCTTGACATCAAAGTTAAGCCAGCGATGTCACATCTCAAACATTGCAGCTAGTGTTTCAGAGTAATGACCTTGCTGAGCCTGTTCAATAATTGGTTTGATTTAGAGGATACCCCTCGATCTTTGTTTTATCCAGAACTACCGTGGGCAACTACCCAAGGCAATGCATAGATACCCTAACAAATCGACCAATACACTGGCTCCCGAGGATGGCCTGGCGGGCCACATGCCTCTCACGCTCCACACCTCTTATACCACACGATTTGCGTTTTCTATTCTACTCGTCATACCGGAAGTGACATCATTACCCGTTCACGTGCGCACTTAACATTGATACGTCAAAGTTAAAATCAAAAAACGAAAAACGGACAAGTCGAGGCAATTTTCAAAATTTTATTTTCATTTTTGCGTCAAGCAAAGCGAAAAACGAAAATTGAAAATTGACTGTCAAATATCAATTTTCGTTTTTTTTGTTTTTGTAATCCCAAAATCAAAAATTGAAAAATGACGGTGAAATTTCAATTTTTGTTATAAGATCACAAAAACAAAAAACGAAAATTGAAAATTGACGGTCAAATTTCAATTTTTGAATTTGAGATTACAGGAACAAAAACGAAAATTGAAAATGGACGGTCAAATTTCAATTTTTGATTTTGAGAAACGAAAAACGAAAATTGAACTGTGCAAGCTTACACGGACCGCATCTGTATGTATTAGTTTTTTGTCATAAAAAGGAATATATCATTCACCTGGGGCAGAGTGGGAAACTTTTGCTGGGGCACACTGGGACAATAATAATCAAATGGTGAATTTTCGTTTCATCCTAAAATGCCATCAAAGTGCATTATTTTGTTTCCTAGATGGTAGTATTTGCTAATCTTATCAGATTTGATGAGTTTTGCTAAAACTTTCAAAGTCAAATGCTTTCGTTTGAATGAGAATCACACAAACTATATTTTTCCTCAAATTTGGCTCCTGGGAAACATTTTACGTAAAACAGGGGCCTAAACTAGCAACTAACTTAACCACCGCTGTTGAATCTTCTAAACTCCTATGAAACATATTAGTATATACTTCTTATAAAATGTATTTTGATTATTGTCCCATCACACCCCAGTGGGTATCCCAGAGTACCCCATAGTGGGGCAAACTGTGTGACTCTGTCATAAGAAGTATAAGTTATAACGATAGTATACAAGGCTACACTACAGGACAATAATAACAGAGATTTTTGCAAAAAGGTGAAAAATGTTCCAGCGTAGCCCAATCTCCCCTACTCCTATCTCCATATCGGACAGCCCATAAACATGACTTCAAAGCAACCAGATGGAGACATTGCCTGGCACTTAATTCGTTCATATATGGGCATGTTCGAAGAGGTCATAAGCTCAAGAATATTTCCCATTGAAGTGGCTGATATTCGTTGCGGTGTAAAATCAATCTGTCATGGATCAAATTTGATAGAGGAACCATGACATACACTTAATTGGGATAACGGAATGAGCAAGGATGCCCCTCATGCTTATTGGAAAAAAATCTGCATTCAATAAAGAGTATAGATATGGAATTTTTGCCCCCACCCCCTTACCGTTCCACTGTTCCCGATATATAAAATATTCCTTATTTTTCTAGCTTTAATCCGCAATCTGCATGTATTGGAACTGTTCTAACATTAGAACATTAATATTTTGGACCAATTGCAAAATATGTAACAAACAGAATGATATTTACAATTTCACATTGTTACTTACATGTATTACCAGACAATTGTGGTCGAGGGTTTGCATCTACATGTACTTTCGGATGTTGTATTGTGAAACTACCCTGTCCTTTCATCATGTTCATACATCAGGTTCTAAACTTGATACAACATGATACAGATGAGTGGTTAGATATTTGTAAGTGCATGTTAATAAATGATTTGTTGGTACATGTAAGTTATCATCTTGTCTGTTGGAATCTAGTCACAGGATCCAATTAATCTATATTACATTGAGTAATATACAGGAAAAGCATTTGTCTTTATAACTTTCCTGCATATGATATACTTTGCTGGACATAATAATTTGAATGATCACCATATTTGAAGAATTTCTGATTGTCCGGCAGTCAGATAGGCATTTTGGGTCAAAACTTGGTGTGAAGGTCTCACAATCATGACAATGATTTTCTGACTCATATTTCATATCTACATACCATAGAATAAGAAGGGTGCCCACCTGACTCCCTTGAGCATTTTGATAAAACATTATTTTACAATAGTAACCACAGAACAAAATAACTGACATTCTACAGCCTGGTGCAACTCCTAAATGAGTGAGCAATTTGTTCCCAGATCAGGAAACATAACATACCATTTCCGGAATGGGGAACCATGTAAATTTGTTATGGTACCGGTACTTTAGAATAGTGGCAAAGCTGGGTTGATGTTGAACATTTGATCTTTTGTTTTAAAAGCCATAAAACTCCAGAAGTCGGATGATATACACCTAAGCTGCAAAGTAGAACTTGGTCAGTTCATGAAGTTTATCTATGTGGTCGGCTTTGGAATGTAGAATAACATATAGTCATTTTCCTTGTGATTGGTCAACAAGTTACAGGAGAATATCTGGCCGCCAAATTGTTCACTTAATCAAATAAATGTTTCTGTGTTATCCGAGACTGAAAAATGTGACCTGGTTATCAGACCTACATTCCTCGGAGTATATTATAGTGAAATTATGAAGCAATCAGTGAACTTTTAATTTTGCACCCAATTCACCCATTTTGGGGCAATTCCATACTTCAGGATTCAAGACGCATTCATGAACATTTCAAGAACAAAAGACCATTACTCTTGAAAATATAACCAAAACTCAGAAAAAAAAATCTTTCATGCAAGTTTCAATTCTGTCCATCAAATTATTAACCGAGATATTGCCCTGACAAGAAATTTGGACGGACGGACAAAGCGATCGCTATATGCTCATTAGAGGGGGGTTATAAGTGGTACGCTTGTTTAATAAATTGAATATTATAGACTCACTCTAATGATTAAGAAAAAAACTTGTGCGAGGCTACAAAGAAAATGTAAGAAAAAAAATGAGAAATTTTAAGTTTTGTTTTCTTGAACCATTTTATATTTACTGTGAGAGGAACAGTGCGAACCACAAATATATGTCGGGAGTCACATATCAGTGCACCAGTCAGTATGCCATGGCAAACTTTTATCTAAGAATTAAATCCGGAAAGGTCCATTGAATACAACTGAACAGATGGACACTGGAATAATACGTTTATATGGTAATGATGATTTGGTAATGTTCAGCTCACCATGCAGCAATTTATTAATTGCATAACTGAGAGAAAAACTAATTTACAGTGAACAATTAATGTGAGAAAGTTTCTCACTTCTAATGATGGCAAAATAAAGAGCCGAAATATTGAGTCAAAATGAGCTGAAGAAATAGGTTTTCATAGGCGTGCTCAATGGTTATTTTACACATGGTTAAAGTGAGAAAGTTTATATTTTCAGGGTCTGTGGAAATACTTGGATTTAGGTCTATTTGTCTCAATTTGTTAATGAATTTCATGAAGAAAATATTGTCTGAAGTTGGCTGCTATCACATTGGGAAAACGAATTCTGCAAATCCCGTAATGCTACTTTGAAATATGTTAAAAAGAAACTCGTTGAAATTTTTTCCAATATATGGAAAAACAAGATATCGAACTTCAGTACATTAGAAACATATTGTATCATTAAAACTAAATTTGAAGCTGCACACCATAATGTCGATACAGAACAGAAAACACCGAACAGTCCCAAAATGCCAGTCCATTGCAAAATGTAATTTCCTAATTTTGCGAATCAAAGTAGCATTTTATTGCTTCTTTAACTTTTGACTGATCTATCCAGTCATCGTCAACAATGATCCTGTCTGCCAAAATACCACCGTCTACTTTGCTGATGATATACTTCTCCTGGATCCAAAGTCGATCATTCTTATTCAAAGTTAAAACACCAGACATCTGAGATTCTACCTGGACCTTAGCACTAACCCCTAGTGATGTATTCAGGTCTACAACCATCCCCAGTAAAAGCCCCAATTTGTCTCCCCAATTTACTAATATTATATCTCCCACTGTCAATATATGTTGTAGCTTGATGTGGTCATCCACATTCAGTCCTTGTGAAGAAGTGACCTGAAAGCAAATAAAATGAGATTATCACAGTGCTCCTATTTGGAAAAAAAACAAAACCTGTCATGTGCATGCATGTTCAATCCAAATAGATTTCACAAATACTGATAAGTGAATGGTCAATGCAAATCAATTCATTTGGGCAGTGGTTCTCACCAGATACAACGGCTTCCACCACCAACCAAACTGACTGACACCGTATGAGTGAAGCAAACTTGAGATTGACATTGAAGCAACTTCTCCCCCCCCCAAGCAACTTCTCCCCCCCCCCTTAATAAAATCACTCGTGATGTTGTTCAGTCACATGATGTAAATTGCAGGTAAATTATGATATATTCTTACCACATCTTGCTCTGTGATACGGCGCCTCTTTCTTCTTGATGAGGCATCATACATAGGAACTACAACACAATAATTATAAAGAAAATAACAATCAAAATATCTCAATTCTTGAAGACCATTGGCATTGGGAAATTTTCAGTGAACACAATTTTTGCCAAGCTTTTTCGTCCTCAACATTTCAACTAGGGTCAGTGGTTAATTTATATTTTGTAATACGTATGAACCTGCAAATATATTTAATTGTAGATGTACATATACATGTATGTATAGTTTAGATGAAAAGTTTAAATTTTAATTGTTGTATCTGTTAGTTCATGTATCATTGAAAAAGCTTTGAAACCTGTGGACAAGGAGATTTTTAGCTCCATGCTGTGAGTAAGAACCATCACTACAATACTGCTGTTTGATTCTGAATATTTGTTTACACTGGGTACAAAATTGTGTTACTGCAAGCTACATAATAGACTGCATACAGAACTAAATTTGCATTTCCTTTCTTCCAACTGAAATGTATGTTTTGGATAGAAAACTTCGGCCATTGTCACTTGATTGGTTGTTTAACATGACCTTGCTTTTTGAATACACATGCCAGATGCTATAATTATTTATTATTAATTATTTATTTGCAAATCAATTGTATGTACAAATATAAAGAAAATGAGCAAGTTTTACTCATGAAAATGTAAATCCCTATCTGTTTTAAATATTTGCCCTAAAAATATAGATGTGGGCTGATCATGCTAGACATGATAGACAATCAATCACGTGACAATGGCCTTATCATGATTTGGACATTAATACAATACAGGTTCAGTTGCAACGAATTCCAAAGCATAGACTGTGACTACAGATTGGTGAGTTTTATTTATGTACACACAAGGCCATTTTTAGTATTATCATTAATATTTACAACTATATATTTATTTTGTATTTGACAAACTCTCAAGTCGACATCAAATCAGAATAATTATAGCATCTGGCTTGTGTATTCAAAAAGCAAGGTCATGTTAAACAACCAATCAAGTGACAATGGCCGAAGTTTTCTATCCAAAACATACATTTCAGTTGGAAGAAAGGAAATGCAAACTTAGTTCTGTATGTGGTCTATTATGTAGCTTGCAGTAACACAATTTTGTACCCAGTGTAAACAAATATTCAGAATCAAACAGCAGTATTGTAGTGATAGATCTTGCTAACAGCATGGAGCTAAAAATCTCCTTGCCCACAGGTTTCAAAGCTTTTTCAAATATTAATTGCAATTCATGTACATGTATTTCAGTTGTACATGTATACATAGCTAACATTGATGTGCCTCATACATAATACATATAACCACAAGCAACATTATGGTAGTTATCGTATTCTGGTTCTGTGGGACTGTCGATTCTATGGGTGGACATCATATTCACATTGCCATCTTGCGGGATGGGTATTGATGGTATCGTGTTCTCAATGGCATCCTGCTGGATGGGTGACATGTTCTCATGAGCATCCTGCTGAATGGATGACCTGTTCTCGCTGGCATCTTGCTGGATGGGTGACATGTTCTCAAGAGCATCCCGCTGAATGGATGACCTGTTCTCGCTGGCATCTTGCTGGATGGGTGATATGTTCTCACTAGCATCCTGCTGAATGGATCACCTGTTCTCGCTGGCATCTTGCTGGATGGGTGACATGTTCTCATGAGCGTCCTGCTGAATGGATGACATGTTCTCACCGGCATCCTGCTGGATGGATGAAATGTTCTCACTGGATGAGATGTTTATCACGTTCTGACTGGCATCCTGGTCACACTCATGCTGCTGACTAGATACAGTCCCCGTAAACCAGGGCTCTTGGTTACGAATTGAACTGTTGCTGAAGGGATCATTTGCTCCTGGGTGATCATCTGTTTCATTGAATTCATATACATCACTATCGGCATGCTCATAGTTATGCATGGATGAGGAATCATCTTCATACTCATCCGGCGCATCAGACTGAGTGGTTGGCTCCAACTGGAAATCGTTTCCAAGTGATTTTCTGGCCGTCCTCTTCTGTCTGAATTCTCTTACAGTCAAGTCCTTTGTGGCTGCCGCTTCCCTGGTGAGAAAATAATAGATATTTTGATTCATCCTATCTATGTACATGCGATAAACTTGATTAGGTTGAATCTCATTCAGAAGATATCTTGCTATGTATTTTGGGTTTACCAGATATAATTTCAGATTGTTTACTGAAATCTAAAAGAAATGATTCAGATCACTCTGTGTGACATATTTATATGACATGTTAGCTATGAGAGCCTATGTGACGTAACCTCCATCTGTCTGGTGTCTGTCCACTTGAAGTTTTTCTTGTTAATGTTTTTATTTGGGGTTCACAAGTTTTTCTCTGGCTAGTTAACGTTCTTTCCTCCTCTGAGTGGGTTAAAATTTGCAGGCTTGCTAAACATGGTTGGTTGGTTATATATATGGGACATATCCAGTGCCCATCTGGTATCTAGCACTGTGATTGCACTTGTCTTTATTGCACCAATTTAAACATCCTGTACATGTATGTGCGTTGTGCTGTCCTCAGTGCATCCTTGCTAAAACCAGTTGTATCTCTATCCTACATGTAGCTATAACCCTGGTACATTTGGGGACTGTATTGTATCCAACCTTAACACAACTGTATATTTCAACCAATCAGAAAAAGCAACATCGTGCATATATTGAACAATCTCACTTGTTTGACATGATCATGGTGACCATGACACCAGATTCAAAGACACATAGCATGTAGATGAACGTGCACAGTTTCAATAACCTTGAGCATTAATAAATATTAAGGAAAGACAGGTTAAAGCAAAATGAGTGTTTATATGCCGAGATGTTACAGATATTGAACACTGCAGCTCAAAATATAATATAGACTGCAGCTCTTCTTCTTTACATTATTTGATGGCGATATCTCTCAGCTTTATTAAAATTATAGTGTTAACATAGTCTTCAAGTGTGTTAGTTTCTCAGATCTTGTTTTAGTACATCATCACTGAAAATGCTGGATGAACACCATCTTAGCTCACTAAGGGCATTTCATGTTCCACTAAACACAAGTTAGCAGAAGTTTCTACATATGATCGTGCCATGCGTTCGGATGATGATGAACACAGGACGGGGTGGTAAAACAATACAGAACAAGGGAATAGAAAATGGATTACAAATGCAAGAAGACTCTTAGGACAGTATGATTTTACAGATATGAACACTTCCAGTGTTTGATTTGAAAAATTTAACATTTCTGTGAAGAAATTAGTACAAAGCCTGACAAAGTGTCGGACAAACAAAGATGCACAAGCTGACGCAAACATATCTTTTTTTTAATTATTGAACATTTAATTGCATGTCGGAAATTATACAGTTATGTAAAGAATACAAGGTTCTTTAAGCTGATATGAAAATAAAAAAATATTTACCTTTTTGTTTTTTTAAATATGCCATTATGCTCCAAAATAGTTGGATGGGCAAAGACAAAAAATGTTAAACAACGGGAGGGGAAATGTTTTTTGGGCTGATGATTCAAATTATGCACCTTTTAGACTTAGTCTAATCTATAACGTAATTTGTTGCCTGCAGTATCAAAACTATAAACAGTAAATCGGTAAATTGCATGCAGGGACTAATCCAGGCATTTTTGGGAGACATCGGTTAACCGGAAACCGGCAAAACCAGATCGAAACTTCCAGCGTAAAACCGATGCGAAGTGAGCTTAATGCATGCTAAAATGGTGGTCCGCATGGATTTTGTCAAGAAGCACGATGCGAGTTGGACAATGTAGCCTTCTCAGCTGCTGTACACAGGAAATAATCAATTATTGCTTCAATAAATAATAAAATTAGGCTCATTAGATTTGGTAGTAGATATTTTTTGGTAGATTTCTTGGTAGATTTTTAGTAGCTTTGGTGTACATTTTAGCCGACATTCAGATTGGTTTGTCAGTATTTGTGTGCGCGAGTTTGGGTGCAGGTACCGCTATAAAAACCCATCTGGATTACTCCTGGACATGTCCATGTAGTGGGCCATTGTATGGCCAGAAAATGTATACATGAACATATATGTATATATGAAAGTTTTGTTGGGCAATGAATTGATCGCTAAATTGGTCCATTTTTGCAAAACACTGTTTAATCAATACTCACTTGTCCCGTTTGTAGGTCTTTGTATTACTGATTTTTTTCCTGATTTTCTTTTCCACAGCTTTCCTGGTCCTTGGGGTATTGTTTAGATCTTGTAGCACGCCCAGAATTTCGTTTATGCCTTTGTGAACCTGAGGGTCTTTACTACTGTTAAGCTTGTACTTGTCAATCACAAATTGCACATTTAGCTGAAAGATGGAATGCATTATTGATTTTACAATCATGAATATTTTCTCTGTTAATTTACAGCAAGTAAACTTACTTTGAATGATATCATCTGAACTCGCGCTATCAAAATTCTCAAATCTTTGAATTTCAAAAATGAATTCAGGAATTGGGCGAAATATTCAAATCTGTAAAATGACTGCATTTGTAATATACAAATGAAACCCACTCATGATACAATGAACCCGTATTATAAAGACATTCGTTACAACTGAATATTCATTATAGTGACATAGTTTAGAGCAACAAATTTGCCTAAATGAACTTATTTTCTATTCGTTCAAACACCAAATTCAATATCATGACAAATTTACCCTGAGCTTATTGGATTCTTATAAAGAGGGTTGACTAACTGAATTATCTTTAATGAAATCAGCAAATCTAGCCAAACACTTTGCTATTCTCAACTTTATTACCGATGAAATACTTACTCGGAGTAGGTCACTGGCATATCCCTTTTCCTCAAAATATTCTTGCTTGGGAAAGCCCAACACCATGTCTTCATCCCCTGTCTGAGTTTGTGCATGACATTTTGGCTTGTAACATTAGCATGCTTCTCCCTTCATTTGTAGAGTCTAACAACACGGGCATCTGAAGGGACACACTGGTACAATATTTTGGCTTGGCGACTGCCAAACCCTTGTTGGAGTGAATGCACTTGGAAAATTACTTTCTGGCGATGAGCATAATTCACTCAAAACGGGAGCATTGTTTGGCACAGAATTAGATATCGGTATGGTACTCTCACCAAATGAATACTCCAGTATGAGAATTCATAACTAACTGTAACTCCCTTTTCGAGACAATAACTAGATAAACGTGTTGAAAGTATAAGATGCACTGGCGAACTGGAAAAATCTCACCCACTAAGTGTGGATTTCAATTTTACTCAATCAGTCAGGTTCTGGTCTGAACACCAATAAGATCAGCCATGGATGGAACTGAACAATAGTCCTTGTTCTGGGAAGGAGATATTCTGCTTAGCACTGTTTATGTACATACATTAGGTTTTCAAGTGGTTGATCTGGACTGATAAACCCCTCATCAGATCTCCATGAAGGCAACAATGGAGGAATAACTTTAAGTATGGCTGCCAGGACATGAAACAGCTGGCATTGTGATTAAAGTCCCTTTGATGCCATGACTCTCAAAAACAATCTTCGATACAATCAGACTGACTTCAGAAACCCAGAATGTGCATGTATTATTTTCTGGTCCTGCTCTTTCACATCGTGGAGATGGTAGATTTTAGGTGAAGGAAGGAGTTTGGCATCCTTCGGTGTCCTTTTCTCATAGTGCACCATTATATTAAATAAAAAAAGGCTATGGAAGACTATAGGGCTGGTGAAAAGAAATTCCAGTAGCATCACTGCCTGTCCCAAAATATCCAATCACACCTATCACTGCATTTTAAAATAATTTAATATTCATGTTGCATAACATCAGAACAAACGCATAATGGTGGGAAGATAAAATGTTTGATTTATCATGTTTATTAAATAAATCAGAAATTATGTGTCCCAATTTTTTTTATTAAATTGGATAACCCAAGCTTCCTTTGAGTGCAAAATTGAGTTTATATGACCTACATGTGTAGCTCACATTGTAAAAAATCGCAATCAATATATCACGTACAATCTCAGATGTGGGAAAGCTATCTCTCCTGCTACTTGGTATACACTATCAAGAAGCCGAAGCAATGCATATAAATGTATAGGCCTTTCGTACAGGACGTCATCACTGCCAATGAGTATGAGTATGATAATTCCATCAGCGTGGCATCTGATTTTGCTTGCGTCAAAAACAAGCCAGTTAGATCGTTCAGCCACATATCCAAATGGGGGGAGTAGAAAGGATTTAATTTTAATTGGATTATTGACAAAGAAATTATGAAGGAGGAAATCCAGAGAGGAAACACAGGCATGCACGCATCTAACTCTAGATAAATGCTACAAAAAGTTAAAGTATTGCGGTGAACTGATCATGAACTGACCGAAAGTAAATGTAATAAGGAATTTTTGTGATCAAATTAAAAGGTGAAAAGGTCATAATCCCTATTTGTGAAGGTTAAAATGTACATTGCATGTTCAACTCTTAAGAAATGTCAGTTAAACCTATGTGTCTCTTATTGTGAAATTGCCAAGTAGGTATATATGTGGGAAGCTGGCATCTGAGTGTCACAGATGGATGAAGAAGACAAATACTGCCTCTCACTCCTGTGTCCACTCCACTTGAGCCCATCTGGAAGACTGAAAGATTAATTCTGTTAGTTGGTAGCTTTTAATTGGCCTCGACATACTCTTTAATTTTCACATGCCATAAAATATATTTTAGGTCATAGTTTAGCAGACACAGTGCTCTAATAATATTCATAAGGGAGGAGTTAGTGAAATATATGACCAAAAATAGCCAATGCTAATTGGTTCCAATACCCATCGGCTATCAGTTACTACCTGCACTCGGCAATCGTGCAATGGGTAAGATATGTATTTTTAAAACTTTGATAACATTATGTAGGTTAACAAAAATGTGATCTAGTAGGGTTGACAGTAGTTTTCTCATTTTAGAAATACATGGGAAGTTGAGCCAGGTCAGCTTTTGTTAAGGTCTTAATTGATGAAAAAAAATTGCACTGAGGTTCTGGTAGAGCATGACCAAATTCTTAGCTCTAAATATACTCTTCTACATAGCTAATAATCAAATTAAGTAATTTGATCTTGGAAAAAAAGATCAAGGCCAGTTATCTTCAACAATTTTCTGGTCTATTCTAACTTAATTCGATTGGTAAATGGATTTTGAGATTTTAAACTTCACACATATAATTAGACCTTTATAGGTCAAGATCAGTGATGTTCAATAACATAAACTTCAGGTCCAGGCATATGTGGTTTAAATTTGGACAACATATAATCCTTTATGAAATATGGTACTACATAGAATATGACCTGGATAAAATAGGTCAAGGTCAGTCATCTTCGGCACAGCTTTGGGCCATTGCCAGATGTATACATAGTATTAAGTTGGAAAGCCTAGCTTTATTTCTTTATTTCAGATTATAATGGGTCAAGGCCAGTAAACTGGGATAGGCTTTTAGTCCATCGCCAGTTGCATATGTAATATAGATTTGGAGACAACAGCTTCACAACTTCTAAAACTGTAGCAAATATTAGAATTTTACCTTTATGAAATAGGCCAAGGCCAGTCATTTTCAATAGGCTTCTGACCCTTCCACAGATGCATATGTGGTATGAATTTAAAACGCCTGACAGTAATCCTTCCTCAGTTATCATGTCCACAAGAAAGATGGACAGACGGACATAGACAGATGCCGCCGACGACTATACCCTCCGGGCAAACAATCGAATATTCGGGACATCAATCGAGATATTGAAATGAAAAGTCTAGAGAACAGATCTCGGACTAATTACATAAAATCAAAGCAGTGTTGAAAATGAACAGTCGCTTCTTGATGATTCGTATCAGTGTTATCTGTTGGTCATGAATACTCCATGTAAGAAACACCTGACCATGCCTACAATGCCCAAGTCTTGGGACAAAAATATGTCTAGACTTGTGGCTTTTCAGCGACACAAATACTCGGACAGTAGCTTCCTACATGAAGTATCTACCGCTCTGTCCATAATTTGAAAAAAAGGGAAATATTTTAAATTTATCATTAGAGTGTTGGCTAATGACCCATCATCAATTCCCGACAATAGGCTTTGTTGTGAATGCTTACTGTGTATATAAGGTGAACAGCTAGTAACTATTGTATGACCAGTTACTGTAGACATGAAGTGAATATTCACAGCATGTTCACATTAGGGTTATTATTGACATGTAGATGAGGCTTCCATGAATAACTGTGGTGAACTTTGTGCGAGTTCAGTTGTCACAAACTTTCTGTCGCTTCAGTGGCAATATTTTATGATTGACTGAATATTCGCAACATGTCACATCTTTGTATATGCAAATGGGGCTGTCACAAATTCCTGCTACAAATTTGCTGAGAATATCACGATAACTGGGTAGCAAGCTTAAATCAAACTTCAAGTTTTGCTTATGATGAACGTGCCGCGAGTGAACATCGCGCACACCAAGATCACAATGTAAAAGCATTGGTTTTGACAAATGATTCATGTCACACAATATATCTGGAATGCTGACTACACAGGTGCAGGGTGCACTAGATTGTCCTGAGATGTCACAATAATC
Source organism: Hanleya hanleyi (assembly GCA_036873755.1). Taxonomy (NCBI): domain Eukaryota; kingdom Metazoa; phylum Mollusca; class Polyplacophora; order Lepidopleurida; family Hanleyidae; genus Hanleya; species Hanleya hanleyi. The sequence continues at coordinate 83,263 of JAVTVY010051464.1, read as the reverse complement.
ATTCTGTAAATTTGATATCAGTATTTGCTATGATTATATGAATGTTAGGCTACATGTACTTCTTGTTTAATTTATTGGCGGCAAATTGTCAAGACAATTGTTATTATGTGTTCAAATGCCGCATATATAGCCGCAATTGGCTATAGTTTTGAATTCTGTGCCTAATTTTGAAATGTATCAGGTAGTGTTTGCAGCACTGCAGTATCATGACTATCTGAAGGGGTCAAATTTACTTAGTAATTTCAGTCATCTTCAGGGATAAATTATAATATAATTATATTGGTAAATTCCAGTCCATACAAATGTAAATTTACATTGTTAGTAGATGTTTATGATTCAAAAAACTTCTTTTTATACAGCCAGTGTGAAATATCTCACATTCTACACTTTTGGAAGACGGCAAACTTGAAATGATCTCTTTTATGTTAAATTTCGGGAGAAGGAAATTTCTGCGAGAAGTGGTAGTCATTTTTACCTTTCAAAACAACACATGGGCTCACATACTATACCTGTAGCTTCAATGCATATTTCAATTTGTTTCGATTGTTGCAAGTATGTTTATACATCATACATGTATTGTGTTCATTATTTTATACCATATATTGTAGTTTTCATTCCCTTCATCGTAGTTCCTCAATCATCAATGGCATAACATTTTTGATTGAAACTAACAAAAAATCAAGTGCCCACCGAGTTGAGAATATTCCACAGAATTCCACAAATTATTTCACAGAATTCCACAAGTATATGTCCATAAAAGTTCTGCATTCACTTTAAATTCTGACTGGCAGGAACAATTTATATTCAGTGGAACTTTTCGCCAGAATTAATTCATGTGAATTATTCTATACATAAATTGTACTTCACATCATATGGACAGCATGCAACAAAAAGTTCAGAGTACCATTGTGCAGTCTGATCATTAAGTGGTTTCTGTGGTGAATTGTTTAGTTCACAGCTCAGTCATATCTACATGTACTTCATCAAATATAATTACATTAGCTATCCAGGCTGTTGGTCTGTATCTCTTGTTTCACCTATGTACTATAGTATTTCTCACTTCCCTTGCATATGAGAACATAAATCAAATTTCTAGATTCAGAGTTCATATTTGAATTCATTGAAAACAAATAATTGATTCTGTGGATATATGGAATTTATAAAATAGATGCAAGTGTTTGTCAAAGTATTGAGCTAACAAATCCTTTGATTTGTTTTATCCCATCATAATATTTGCACATGTGGTTCTATTCTGTGGTTAGAGCGTCGGCCTCGTAAGCGGTAGGTTCTGGGTTCGATCCCAGGCTGGGTCATACCTAAGACTTGAAAAATGGAACTTGTTGCTCCCTCGCTTACGCTCAGCAATAAGAGGATAGAACAAGGACTGGTTCGCTCGGTATCAGTATAATGTGACTGAGTGGGGTGTCATGTCTGCCTACGGCATGATATTTCAGTGGGACAGCACTATAAAATGGCAGCATTAGATCTGCTCTGTTACAAGTAGGTTCCCCTGCCCCTTCCCCGTCGTGATATAGCTGAAAAAAATTGAAAGCGACGTTAAACCCTATTCACTCACTCACTCACTCTATTCTGTGGCCATTAACAGAGGTCTCCACAACTTCAAGGACATGATTTACCACTTGTGGGCTGACCGTGTTAATCCTGTTTAGCCAGGAAATCTGGTGGCCTGCAGTGTTGAGAAAAGTTAGCTTTATTTGCCTGTAGATCATACTAAACTGGCTAAATGCTTACTGGACACAGTAGTTTATCCAAAAGAGAGTGTGTTTAGGTCGATTGAGACCTGTTTAGGCTAGATAAGGTTCAGTGAGCAGAAATTTGTGCAGTTTAGCAAAACAGGCTCCTGTAGTGCAGGGAACTTGATTTCTTAAAATGCTATAGGTCAATGAACTTTCTGCTGACCACGGATTCGTTCAGTTATTTCTGTTGATTTAACGGTATTTTTGTTGTAATTATGCAATACTACCACTGTTGTAAAATTACAACATATGCTGTAGAAATACAGATAAACAGATCGGGGCATCCTGTAAGAACACAGTGAAAACCGCTGGTGCCCTTTATGCCAGCACTTTTTGCTGTAAAATTACAGAACCCTTTTCTACAGTGTAGGCTTGTGCATGAATGTTAAACTATTGTAACCTTGTCTATTCGGGTACGACTCCCCAGCGGAATGCGTACAGCTGGACCTCAACTCGAGGTAGTAGCGGCCAAAGACAGTGGGATTCAGAGCAAGATTTTTTGCTTGTTAGGCTAGGTTCGCATAGCTAGGATGCAGGCTAAACCTATCTCGACTAGCTTTTCTTTGGTATTGTTACAGAGCTATACATAGTATGTATGTGCATGTTAGTCTGGTGATTGTGGTAATTTAGCTTGTACACGTGACGTTGTGTTCAGCAACCATATATTATGTATATTTTTTATGTTTCTCTATGTATTCATGTGTGAAAATAAAGTGAATACAGTTTTGTACGTATAAGCCGTTATCTGATGCATGGATGATCATCGACATGCGGGTTCACTCTATCCAATTAACACATAAATGGCGAGGGAAAGGGAGAAAAAACAACCATAGCGTTACATTTTGTTAGAGAATGAAATCCAAAACTCGATACCACGTGAATCAACTCATTTCATGTTAAATCCATTATCCATTAGTGTCAGTACCTTGGGTGTCCCGTCTCCACAATTGCTCCATACATGTTTTTGCAATGTATTAGTGTCAGTGCCACAGGTGTTTATCTGCACAATTGTTCCTGATATGCAATGTACCGTATTAGTGTCTGGGCCTCAGGTGTCCATAGTTGCTCTCGATATACAATGTATTAGTGTCTGGACCCCAGGTGTCCATAGTTGCTCCCTTTGTGCAATGTATTAGTGCCTGGGCCTCAGGTGTCCATAGTTGCTCCCGATATGCAATGTATTATTGTCTGGGCCTCAGGTGTCCATAGTTGCTCCCGATATACAATGTATTGGTGTCTGGGCCTCAGGTGTCCATAGTTGCTCCCGATATGCAATGTATTAGTGTCTGGGCCTCAGGTGTCCATAGTTGCTCTCGATATGCAATGTATTAGTGTCTGGGCCTCAGGTGTCCATAGTTGCTCCCTATATGCAATGTATTAGTGTCTGGGCCTCAGGTGTCCATAGTTGCTCCCGATATGCAATGTATTAGTGGTTGGGCCTCAGGTGTCCATAGTTACTCCCTATATGCAATGTATTAGTGGCTGGGCCTCAGGTGTCCATAGTTGCTCCCTATATGCAATGTATTAGTGTCTGGCCCTCAGGTGGCCATAGTTGCTCCCTATATGCGATGTAGTACCTCGGGTGTACCGTCTCCACAGTTGTTCTAAATATGCAATTTATTAGTGTCTGTACCTCAGGTGTCCGTCTCCATAAGTGTACCCTACATACAATGTATAAGTGTCCATGCCTCAGTTGCCCGTCCTCACAATTGCTCCTAAACTGTTAGGGTCTGTTCCTCGGATGCCCGTCTCGACAAATGTTCCCTATATGCAATGTATTAGTGCCTGTACTTCACGAGTCTGTCTCCATAATTGTTCCCTATATGCATTGTATTAGGGTCTGTACCTCAGGCGTCCGTCTCCACAATTGTTAAATGTATTGAGGTCCTTGTCTCAGGTGTCCGTCTTCACAATAGTTCCCTATATGCGATGCATTAGGGTCTGGGCCTTAGGAGTCCGTCTCCATCTGAACCTGGCATAATGAAGACTCGAGAGTGTTGCTCGAGAGTGTTGCCCGCCAGTGTAACTGACAAGTTGAAGTTTCGTGCACAAGTACTGAGCCCAAGAGATGCTTTTTCTCTCTCCCCATATAGTAAATATCCCACGACGGTACTGATTAACATTAGATTTGAGTAATTTGTATATCTTTAATTTAGTGCATTATTAGACTGGTCGATTCAATATTCTTTATCCAGTTTTTGCTCCTCGAAACTCAGAACCGGGAACACGTTTACAGCAGTAGGCAAAAACACACGATTTTTCTGTGTACACAGTCGTTACCTATATGCCATATCAAGTTCTCATCTACCTAATATGACTTTGGACTGTGTTCAAATTAGTGAACAATCAAAACATATATCTGGTGTCTACAACAGCAGCCGTTCTGTTTGGTCATCCAAGACTCTCCTCTCAGAGTCCAGGCGGATTTCGTTCAGACCAAAATTCTATAGATAAACTTCTTTCCGATATGTACTGGTATATGCTACTGGTATGTACTGGCATATGTTACTGGTTTGTACTGGTATGTGTTACTGGTATGTACAGGTATATATTACTACTGGTATTTACTGGTATGTGTTACTGGTATGTACTGGTGTATGTTATTGGTATGTACTGGTATATGTTACAGGTATGTACTGGTGTATGTACTGGTATGTGTTACTGGTATGTCAGTTAAGCTTGTCGACAGTTCACTTATTTTAAAGGCCTGAGACTGGTGCTTTGCATATGTTTCCGATATGTATCGGTATATGTTACTGTTATGTACTGCCATATGTTACCTGTGTGTACTTGTTTTTGTTACAGTTATGTACTGGTAAGTACTGGTATGTACTGGTATATGTTACTGGTATGTACAGGTATATTTTACCAGTATGCTACTGGTATATCAGTTCAGTTTGTCTGTCAGTTCGCTTCTTTTAAATGTCTGGGACTGGTGTAGGCTCCATTGCATGTGTTACTGGTACAGAGTGAGTGAGTGAATATGATTTAACGTCACTTTCAACTATATTTCAGCCATATTCTATTCCTTTTGACATCCGGGAACTCCACATGTGCCTCAGTTAGTCGCCTCTTAGGAGAAGCTGTCTGAGGAGCTGAGGCCTATAGTTACCATGACCTGCGGTGTGCACAACGAGAACCCAGGTCAATGCCCGGAAGCCCCACGAGGCCTGTTACGGGTACATGTAACATATACCAGTACATACATGTTACTGGTACATGTATGTACTGGTATATGTTACTACCGGTATGTAATGGTATATGTTACCAGTATGTCAGTTAAGCTTGTATGTCATTTAGCTTCTTTTAAAAGATGAGCGAGTGAACGAATAGGATTTAACCTCACTTTTAACAATATTTCATTCATATCACAACGAAGCCCCACCCAGCCAGGCTGTGTTTCTGTTGCATGAAATGAAGAAATCTTTGAAGCAACATGGAAGCAGACACCCATGTTCCACCCTGTATGACACTAAGGACAGCACAAGATACAGGCAGGATGTTTACATTAGCGCAATAAAGACAAGTGCATTTATAGTGCTATAGCCTACACCACATTATCAAGTTCCTGTTGCTTGGGATGTATATGGTATATTTTTCCGGTTATGTACTGGTATATGCTTACTGCATATTTTGGTATATGTTACCAGTATATACTGCTACATGTTACCAGTATGTTCTGGTATATGTTACCAGGCTATTTTATGCTTATGTGCACTCCAACGCACATTATGGACAATTGAAACATTTTTCTCCCCTGCAAGTTATCGGGTGTACCGTCATACTGTCTGGTCTGTACACTTTTACATGTACAATAATTAACTTTCTACACCTTGTGAGTTAGGGCAGTAGCAAACATAATTTTTGCACACATTTCGAACGTTTCTCTCCAGTGTGAGTTCCCATGTGTGCAGTCAGATTTGTTTGACGTGCACACATTTATTCGCAAAATAAACACATGAAACGCTTCCCACCGGTGCGAGTTCTCAAGTGTTTTCTCAAATTCTCCTGATGTGCACACTTGTAATCACACAAAGCAAATTTGAAGGGTTTCTCTCCAGAGTGAGTTCCCATGTGTCTAGTCAGATTTGTTTGATGAGCACACATGTACTGAAACGCTAAACACTTGAAACGCTTCTCTCCAGTGTGAGTTCTCAAGTGCTCTTGCTTAGATTTCTTAGATTTATACTCCAGTGTAAGTTCTCATGTGTCTGATGAGGAGCTGCCGTTGTATACATTTATACTGACACAGTGAACACTTGAGGGGTTTCTCTCCATTGTGAGTTCTCATGCGGCTGGTCAGGTGATGCTGTTGTATACATTTATACTCACACAATGAACGCTTGAAGGGTTTTTCTCCAATGTGAGTTCTCATGTGGCTGACCAGGTTCTGCTGTTGTATATATTTATAAAATTACAATGAACACTTGAAGGGTTTCTCTCCAGTGTGAGTTCTCATGTGGCTGGTCAGGTGATGCTGTTGTATACATTTATACTCACACAGTAAACACGCGAAGGGTTTCTCTCCAGTGTGAGTTCTCATGTGTCTGGTCAGGTGATGCTGTTGTATACATTTATACTCACACAATGAACACTTGAAGGGCTTCTCTCCAGTGTGAGTTCTCATGTGGCTGGTCAGGTGATGCTGTTGTATACATTTATACTCACACAGTAAACACGCGAAGGGTTTCTCTCCAGTGTGAGTTCTCATGTGGCTGGTCAGGTGATGCTGTTGTATACATTTATACTCACACAATGAACACTTGAAGGGCTTCTCTCCAGTGTGAGTTCTCATGTGGCTGGTCAGGTGATGCTGGTGTATACATGTGTACTGACACAATGAACACGCGTAACGCTTCTCTCCAGTGTGAGTTCTCATGTGTTGTGTTAGACTCTGCTGATGTGTACATTTGTACTCACACAATGAGCACTTGAACGGTTTCTCTCCGGTGTGAGTTCTCATGTGGCTGATCAGGTGATGCTGCTGTATACATTTGTACTGACACAATGAACACTTGTAAGGTTTCCCTCTAGTGTGAGTTCTCATGTGGCTGGTCAGGTTCTGCTGGTGTATACACGTAAACTGGCAAAATGAACACGCGTAAGATTTCTCTCCAGTGTGAGTTCTCATGTGGCTGGTCAGGTGCTGCTTTTGTGTACATTTGTACTCACACAATGAACACTTGAAGGGTTTCTCTCCAGTGTGTGTTCTCATGTGTATTGTCAGGTGCTGCTTTTGTGTACATTTGTACTCACACAATGAACACTGGAAGGGTTTCTCTCCAGTGTGAATTCTCATGTGGTTGGTCAGGTTCTGCTGTTGTATACACGTAAACTGGCAAAATGAACACGCGTAAGATTTCTCTCCAGTGTGAGTTCTCATGTGGCTGGTCAGGTGCTGCTTTTGTGTACATTTGTACTCACACAATGAACACTTGAAGGGTTTCTCTCCAGTGTGTGTTCTCATGTGTTTTGTCAGGCGCTGCTTTTGTGTACATTTGTACTCACACAATGAACACTGGAAGTGTTTCTCTCCAGTGTGAGTTCTCATGTGGTTGGTCAGGCTCCGCTGGTCAAAACATTTGCACTGACACAATGAACACGCGTAAGATTTCTCTCCAGTGTGAGTTCTCATGTGGCTGGTCAGGTGATGCGGTTTCTTACACTTGTACTGACACAATGAATACTTGTAGGGTTTCTCTCCAGTGTGAGTTCTCATGTGGTTGGTCAGGCTCCGCTGGCCAACACATTTGTACTGACACAATGAACACGCGAAGGGTTTCTCTCCAGTGTGAATTCTCATATGGATGATCAGACTCTGCTGCTGTTCACACTTGTAATCACACAGTGAACACTTGAAAGGTTTCTCTCCAGTGTGAATTCTGATGTGTCAGATCCCGCTGCTGCTTACACTTATACTTGCACAGAGGGCATTTGAAAGGATCCTCCCCAGTGTGGATTCTCATGTGTCTGGTCAGACTCCGCTGTTGCTTACACTTATACTTGCACAAAGGGCATTTGAAAGGGTCCTCTCCAGTGCGAGTTCTCATGTGGCTGGTCAAGTCATGCTGTTGCTTACACTTATACTCGCACACTGAGCACTTAAGATGCTTTCTATTGCATTGAGTATCCATACAGTTTATATTCAGATTTCGCTGAATCGGGGTAGGACAGAGGACCCGAAAAAAAAATTCAAACTAGAATCTACGAGATCTCCAGACATGGTCTACTTTCATTGTCCAGAAATAATACTGAGTCTGTATTGGACATTCGCCCACTCAGCAGTTCATCTCTCAAATACGTTTCCGTGGTGCGCGGATTTTCACCAGCTCAGATAGGAGTCCACCTTCTCTCTATTCTGAGGAATAAATACATCAGATTAATGGCATATAAATGTACTTTACTCTTCGTCAAGTAAGACTTACAGTATTCGTTAACACTTCAGGAATGGGTCACGTTTATTCGGAATCTAATCTTCTTTTTTCGTGTCGTGGATGAATCTGAATTTGGTTTCAATTCTGAATATTCCAAATGAATGGGAAAGACAATAGCAGAAACACACGATTGATGGTCAACAAAGAAGTGCACCTCGACACCTGTCCGTGGGATTTTAATCTGAAGCAAGTAAAACAGGACACCTAATAACCAACTTATACGGGCACATATTAAATTCTAGTAAATTCGCCTTCCAGTAAATTCTAAATGAAAAAAAAACAGGGGCCAAGAGGCCATCATACCTTTTGAAGTGTATGAATGGTCCATATAAGGGCATGGACTCGGGGCTTAGAAAGCACACATGCCTTCCCATGGTCATACGCATTCTATATCATATCCTATAATATTGCAACCAACCCATATTTTAGTATATCCAAAATTGTACTATAAAACCTATGGCAACCAGTTATTCTAATGAGAGAAGATTCCATGTCCTTCATCATTCACATTACGACTTTGGATGTAACTTTCCACGGTCTTTCCAACTATCAACAAATGTTCACCTCGCCCAGGCATTGCCTCATATGTAGATGTTTGAGCTTTTTTAGCTAGTTTGAGCCTTTTTTTCTGTCACTCGACCCAAAATATCAAATAAAAGTATGAAATACTATCAATGAAAATAAGGTCTAAATGCATATGAATATATATAATTGTAACCATATCACTCAGTATCATTCCCGAAAGAAATAAGAAAACAACTCCCTGAAATACATGGGCGATTCCATGTCACGTCAGTTACATTTTCATTCCCGCTAGAGATGAATTTGTGACATCTGAAACGATTAGCAGCCATGACTACACCAATAACAAAACAATTTACTCAAATAAAAGTATTTCTTCAATTTGAATGGGTTTTTGGTAATTTCAGTCAAATTAATTAGCTTCTAGGCTTAACTAAAACAGTGTCACGTAAGTTACTTATAGAAATAGGGCAGTTCTGGTTTATTGGGCTCGTGTTACAAATTCTCTGATTCGGTTGGAAGAATCTTAAAACTTCTCACCTAGGGCAATAGCTTGAACAATGAATTAGTAGATATGTGTAGTTGTCATCAGTCACTTTTCCATATTTCACCACACGGAATATGAATATTGTTATCCAGTGTCACGTAAGTAACAAATATTCATCACGTAAGTTACATGGGGTAGGTTTCTGTATATTCCTGCAGTCTCTTGGACTATTTATTCAGGAAATACTTGGAGAAATGTTTAGAAATAAATAATACAATGGATTTGTACAGAAATAACAATTTGTGGGATACTTCATTACCAATTATTTGCTGATTAACAAACAACTATGGAACTGGACCCTGTACTTAGTCTGCACTGTCAGAGTATCTAGATAGTATATTTTTGACAGCAATGTTAGAAATAGTTACTTAATGTTGATATAATACATATTTTGGATTTGTTTCCAACAAAAAATGCTCCCTAATTTACATGGCTTTGTTACATGTAACTTACGTGACACTTTTGTAACTTATGTGACATGTCACGTAAGTTACACAGCTTCACTCGTCTAAATTTCTTTTCAACTTTTTTTTCAACTACTTAAGGGGTGTATGTTCCTAGTGCACATGCGGTAGTTTCATTGATGGAAGAGGTTTTATTTCATTTCTATTGCCTATATTATCCCTTGAAGTTACATTGTGTTAATTCGATTAAATATTGACTGTAAATGACAAGTCTGTCAACTTTACAAATTTGACAATTTTCATGTTAGAATACATAGTTACTAGTTACTTACATCAGATATAACCCAAATGAAATGAATACTTAAGATTGCTCTAGTTTTCTATGTGTTTAAATGGTATTTTATTTTACAACGTGGAACAGTGACAAAAACGTCATTTTGTCTTAGGTAATAGTTGATACAGAAAGTAAACAATTCTCACAATTTTAGCAGTTTGAAATTTGATAAACTTCCACTCTGTCTGGGAATCGCCCATATTTTCAAATCTCTCACAATTGTCTTATTATATGATATGCTGTATAGCTAAGACATATGAGATAGGCATGTAACTCCAAAATGTGCAATGCACTTTGGTGACCTGCAAAATCACTTTGGTGACCTGGATTTCCTGCAAGGACATGTTGTTTACACTGTTGGCATGGGGTTGTATGTAACCACAGATTATCTTAGAGTAAGACCAGACTAGCTATATCCTAGTTCGATTCGCAAATCCAATTTGTTCAGCTTACTCACTGAATGTGTCATACATGAGCCCGTGATGATCCATAATCGATTCAAATGTTCAATTTTATTTTTGCACATTTACCTCGACACTTTTGCCACAGTGAGCCACTAGTACCAACAAAACTGAGCCAAGATATCAAGGTTGCCAGGACTGTTTTTCACTGGATCATTGGATCATGTTAACAAGTAGTTTCGATCAGTTAATCAAGCTGAAAGTGGTCCCCACATTCGTAATTATTGTTGGCTCACTACTGGGTCAATGTTTATATTCTGGCACCTTTCATACCGGTGCAAGTAACAGAGTAACACAACTATAATTACCTGCATTACATGTGTTTGGGGTGCCCTTGGGACATTTTTCACTTGTTTGCAAAACATCTTCGCTATTATTGTCTCATAGAGTAGCCTTGCCTGTGCTCTAGTTATAACTGATATTTCGTATGACAGATTCATACAAAAGAATCTGAAATATCTTTTTAACTTTTCACCATAAATTTACATTTTAAGATGTAACAACGGTGTCCCGGTGTGCCATAGGTATAGGACGCATTGGAATACCCATTGGGGTGCAGTGGGACAATACTCCAAATGCATTTTAAACCAGGTACATGTATATACTGTTATGTTTCATATGAGTTCAGTTGAGTCAACATCGATAGATAAGAAAGTTGCTATTTTGGACCTTGGGTCCAATGAAATAGAGGAAAAATTACATTTCTTTTTTTTTGTGATTCGCAATCCAATGGAAGCAAGTGACTTTGGAATTGTTGGTAAACCTCATCAAATTCGGTGAGATTACGAATTAGTACGATCTAGGGGGAAAATGCACTTTAATAACATTTTTTGTTGAAATTGAATAACACATTTTGATTGCTACTGTCCTAGTATGTACCAGCAAAAGTGTCCAGGACCGCTCTGAGTTTATGTTATATTTCGCTTTGTGAAAAAACTAACATACATGTATATCTGAAATAATAAATCGCTACAATTAAACAGTATCCATGTCCATCCTATATCAATAATACCTATATATCTGAGATAATGAATCACTACAATTAAACAGTACCCATGTCCATCCTCTATCAATAATACCTATATATCTGAGATAATAAATCACTACAATTAAACAGTACCCATGTCCATCCTCTATCGGTAATACCTATATATCTGAGATAATAAACCCCTACAATTGAACAGTACCCATGTACATCCTCTATCAATAATACCTATATATCTGAGATAATAAATCACTACAATTGAACAGTACCCATGTCCATCCTCTATCAATAATACCTATATATCTCAGATAATAAATCACTACAATTAAACAGTACCCATGTCCATCCTCTATCAATGATACCTATATATCTGAGATAATAAATCACTACAATTAAACAGTACCCGTGTCCATCCTCTATCAATAACACCTATATATCTGAGACAATAAATCACTACAATTAAACAGTACCCATGTACATCCTATTTCAATAATACCTATATATCTGAGATAATAAATCACTACAATTGAACAGTACCCATGTCCATCCTCTATCAATGATACCTATATATCTGAGATAATAAATCACTACAATTAAACAGTACCCATGTCCATCCTCTACCGACAATACCTATATATCTGAGATAATAAATCACTACAATTAAACAGTACCCATGTCCATCCTCTATCAATAATACCTATATATCTGAGATAATAAATCACTACAATTAAACAGTACCCATGTCCATCCTCTATCAGTAATACCTATATATCTGAGATAATAAATCACTACAATTGAACAGTACCCATGTCCATCCTCTATCAGTAATACCTATATATCTGAGATAATAAATCACTACAATTAAACAGTACCCATGCCCATCCTCTATCAATAATACCCATATATCTGAGATAATAAATCACTACAATTAAACAGTACCCATGTCCATCCTATATCAATAATACCTATAAATCTGAGATAATAAATCATTACAATTAAACAGTACCCATGTACATCCTCTATCAATAATACCTATATATCGGAGATAATAAATCATTACAATTAAACAGTACCCATGTCCATCCTCTATCAATAATACCTATATATCGGAGATAATAAATCACTACAATTGAACAGTACCCATGTCCATCCTCTATCAGTAATACCTATACATCTGAGATAATAAATCACTACAATTAAACAGTACCCATGTTCATCCTCTATCAATAATACCTATACATCTGAGATAATAAATCACTACAATTAAACAGTACCCATGTTCATCCTCTATCAATAATACCTATATATCTGAGATAATAAATCACTACAATTAAACAGTACCCATGTCCATCCTCTATCAATAATACCTATATATCTGAGATAATAAATCACTACAATTGAACAGTACCCATGTCCATTCTCTATCAATAATACCAATATATCGGACAAAATAAATCACTACAAATAAACAGTACCAATGTCCATCCTATATGATAATACCTATATATCTGGGAAAAGTAATCACTACAATTAAACAGTACCCATGCCAGTCCTCTATCAATAATACCTATATATCTGAGATAATAAATCACTACAATTAAACAGTACCCATGTCCATCCTCTATCAATAATGCCTATATATCTGAGATAATAAATCACTACAATTAAACAGTACCCATGCCAATCCTCGATCAATAATACCTATATATCTGAGATAATAAATCACTACAATTAAACAGTACCCATGTCCATCCTCTATCAATAATACCTATATATCTGAGATAATAAATCACTACAATTAAACAGTACCCATGTTCATCCTCTATCAATAATACCTATATATCTGAGATAATAAATCACTACAATTAAACAATACCCATGTCCATCCTCTATCAATAATACCTATATATCTGAGATAATAAATCACTACAATTAAACAATACCCATGTCCATCCTCTATCAATAATACCTATATATCTGAGATAATAAATCACTACAATTAAACAATACCCATGTCCATCCTCTATCAATAATACCTATATATCTGAGATAATAAATCACTACAATTAAACAGTACCCATGTCCATCCTCTACCAATAATACCTATATATCTGAGAAAATAAATCACTACAATTAAACAGTACCCATGCCCATCCTATATCAATAATACCTATATATCTGAGATAATAAATCACTACAATTAAACAGTACCCATGTCCATCCTTTATCAATCTGAGATAATAAATCACTACAATTAAACAGTACCCATGTCCATCCTCTATCAATAATACCTATATATCTGAGATAATAAATCGCTACAATTAAACAGTACCCATGTCCATCCTATATCAATAATACCTATATATCTGAGATAATAAATCACTGCAATTGCACAGTACCCATGTCCATCCTCTATCAATAATACCAATATATCTGAGATAATAAATCGCTACAATTAGACAGTACCCATGTCCATCCTATATCAATAATACCTATATATCTGAGATAATAAATCACTACAATTAAACAGTACCCATGCCCATCCTCTATCAATAATACCTATATATCTGAGATAATAAATCACTACAAGTAAACAGTACCCATGTCCATCCTCTGTCAATAATACCTATATATCTGAGATAATAAATCACTACAATTAAACAGTACCCATGTCCATCCTATATCAATAATACCTATATATCTGAGATAATAAATCACTACAATTAAACAGTACCCATGTCCATCCTCTATCAATAATACCTATATATCTGAGATAATAAATCACTACAATTAAACAGTATCCATGTCCATCCTCTATCAATAATACCTATATATCTGAGATAATAAATCACTACAATTAAACAGTATCCGTGTCCATCCTCTGTCAATAATACCTATATATCTGAGATAATAAATCACTACAATTGAACAGTACCCATGTCCATCCTATATCAATAATACCTATATATGTGAGACAATAAATCACTACAATTAAACAGTATCCATGTCCATCCTCTGTCAATAATACCTATATATCTGAGATAATAAATCACTACAATTAAACAGTACCCATGTCCATCCTCTATCAATAATACCTATATATGTGAGATAATAAATCACTACAATTAAACAGTATCCATGTCCATCCTCTGTCAATAATACCTATATATCTGAGATAATAAATCACTGCAATTGCACAGTACCCATGTCCATCCTCTATCAATAATACCAATATATCTGAGATAATAAATCGCTACAATTAGACAGTACCCATGTCCATCCTATATCAATAATACCTATATATCTGAGATAATAAATCACTACAATTAAACAGTACCCATGCCCATCCTATATCAATAATACCTATATATCTGAGATAATAAATCACTACAATTAAACAGTACCCATGTCCATCCTATATCAATAATACCTACATATCTGAGATAATGAATCACTACAATTAAACAGTACCCATGTCCATCCTATATCAATAATACCTATATATCTGAGATAATGAATCACTACAATTAAACAGTACCCATGTACATCCTATATCAATAATACCTACATATCTGAGATAATAAATCACTACAATTAAACAGTACCCATGTCCATCCTCTATCAATAATACCTATATATCTGAGATAATAAATCACTACAATTAAACAGAACCCATGTCCATCCTATATCAATAATACCTATATATCTGAGATAATAAATCACTACAATTGAACAGTACCCATGTCCATCCTCTATCAATAATACCTATATATCTGAGAAAATAAATCACTACAATTAAACAGTACCCATGTACATCCTATATCAATAATACCTACATATCTGAGATAATAAATCACTACAATTAAACAGTACCCATGTCCATCCTCTATCAATAATACCTATATATCTGAGAAAATAAATCACTACAATTAAACAGTACCCATGTACATCCTATATCAATAATACCTACATATGAGATAATAAATCACTACAATTAAACAGTACCCATGTCCATCCTCTATCAATAGTACCTATATATCTGAGATAATAAATCACTACAATTAAACAGAACCCATGTCCATCCTATATCAATAATACCTATATATCTGAGATAATAAATCACTACAATTAAACAGTACCCATGTCCATCCTCTATCAATAATACCTATATATCTGAGATAATAAATCACTACAATTAAACAGTACCCATGTCCATCCTCTATCAATAATACCTATATATCTGAGATAATAAATCACTACAATTAAACAGTACCCATGTCCATCCTCTATCAATAATACCTATATATCTGAGAAAATAAATCACTACAATTAAAGAGTACCCATGTACATCCTATATCAATAATACCTACATATGAGATAATAAATCACTACAATTAAACAGAACCCATGTCCATCCTATATCAATAATACCTATATATCTGAGATAATAAATCACTACAATTAAACAGTACCCATGTCCATCCTCTATCAATAATACCTATATATCTGAGATAATAAATCACTACAATTAAACAGTACCCATGTCCATCCTCTATCAATAATACCAATATATCTGAGATAATAAATCGCTACAATTAGACAGTACCCATGTCCATCCTATATCAATAATACCTATATATCTGAGATAATAAATCACTACAATTAAACAGTACCCATGCCCATCCTATATCAATAATACCTATATATCTGAGATAATAAATCACTACAATTAAACAGTTCCCATGTCCATCCTATATCAATAATACCTACATATCTGAGATAATGAATCACTACAATTAAACAGTACCCATGTCCATCCTATATCAATAATACCTATATATCTGAGATAATGAATCACTACAATTAAACAGTACCCATGTACATCCTATATCAATAATACCTACATATCTGAGATAATAAATCACTACAATTAAACAGTACCCATGTCCATCCTATATCAATAATACCTATATATCTGAGATAATAAATCACTACAATTAAACAGAACCCATGTCCATCCTATATCAATAATACCTATATATCTGAGATAATAAATCACTACAATTGAACAGTACCCATGTCCATCCTCTATCAATAATACCTATATATCTGAGATAATAAATCACTACAATTAAACAGTACCCATGTCCATCCTATATCAATAATACCTATATATCTGAGATAATAAATCACTACAATTGAACAGTACCCATGTCCATCCTCTATCAATAATACCTATATATCTGAGAAAATAAATCACTACAATTAAACAGTACCCATGTACATCCTATATCAATAATACCTACATATGAGATAATAAATCACTACAATTAAACAGTACCCATGTCCATCCTCTATCAATAGTACCTATATATCTGAGATAATAAATCACTA
This sequence comes from Hanleya hanleyi, assembly GCA_036873755.1. Classification (NCBI taxonomy): domain Eukaryota; kingdom Metazoa; phylum Mollusca; class Polyplacophora; order Lepidopleurida; family Hanleyidae; genus Hanleya; species Hanleya hanleyi. The sequence continues at coordinate 66,425 of JAVTVY010051464.1, read as the reverse complement.
CAATTAAACAGAACCCATGTCCATCCTATATCAATAATACCTATATATCTGAGATAATAAATCACTACAATTAAACAGTACCCATGTCCATCCTCTATCAATAATACCTATATATCTGAGATAATAAATCACTACAATTAAACAGTACCCATGTCCATCCTCTATCAATAATACCTATATATCTGAGATAATAAATCACTACAATTAAACAGTACCCATGTCCATCCTCTATCAATAATACCTATATATCTGAGAAAATAAATCACTACAATTAAACAGTACCCATGTACATCCTATATCAATAATACCTACATATGAGATAATAAATCACTACAATTAAACAGAACCCATGTCCATCCTATATCAATAATACCTATATATCTGAGATAATAAATCACTACAATTAAACAGTACCCATGTCCATCCTCTATCAATAATACCTATATATCTGAGATAATAAATCACTACAATTAAACAGTACCCATGTCCATCCTCTATCAATAATACCTATATATCTGAGAAAATAAATCACTACAATTAAACAGTACCCATGTACATCCTATATCAATAATACCTACATATGAGATAATAAATCACTACAATTAAACAGAACCCATGTCCATCCTATATCAATAATACCTATATATCTGAGAAAATAAATCACTACAATTAAACAGAACCCATGTCCATCCTATATCAATAATACCTATATATCTGAGATAATAAATCACTACAATTAAACAGTATCCATGTCCATCCTCTATCAATAATACCTATATATGTGAGATAATAAATCACTACAATTAAACAGTACCCATGTCCATCCTCTGTCAATAATACCTATATATCTGAGATAATAAATCACTACAATTAAACAGTACCCATGTCCATCCTATATCAATAATACCTATATATCTGAGATAATAAATCACTACAATTAAACAGTACCCATGTCCATCCTCTATCAATAATACCTATATATCTGAGATAATAAATCACTACAATTAAACAGTATCCATGTCCATCCTCTATCAATAATACCTATATATCTGAGATAATAAATCACTACAATTAAACAGTATCCATGTCCATCCTCTGTCAATAATACCTATATATCTGAGATAATAAATCACTACAATTGAACAGTACCCATGTCCATCCTATATCAATAATACCTATATATGTGAGATAATAAATCACTACAATTAAACAGTATCCATGTCCATCCTCTGTCAATAATACCTATATATCTGAGATAATAAATCACTACAATTAAACAGTACCCATGTCCATCCTCTATCAATAATACCTATATATGTGAGATAATAAATCACTACAATTAAACAGTATCCATGTCCATCCTCTGTCAATAATACCTATATATCTGAGATAATAAATCACTACAATTGAACAGTACCCATGTCCATCCTATATCAATAATACCTATATATCTGAGATAATAAATCACTACAATTAAACAGTACCCATGTCCATCCTCTATCGATACTACCTATCTATCTGAGATAATAAATCACTACAATTGAACAGTACCCATGTCCATCCTCTATCGATACTACCTATCTATCTGAGATAATAAATCACTACAATTAAACAGTACCCATGTCCATCCTCTATCAATTATACCTATATATCTGAGATAATAAATCACTACAATTGAACAGTACCCATGTCCATCCTCTATCTGTAATACCTATACATCTGAGATAATAAATCACTACAATTGAACAGTGTCCATCCTCTATCAACAATACCTATATATCTGAGATAAGGTGAGTGAGTGAGTGAATAGGGTTTAACGTCGCTTTCAACATTTTTTCAGCTATATCACGACGGGGAAGGGAAGGGAGGGGAGGGGAGGGGCAGGGGTACCTACTTGTAACAGAGCAGATCTAATGCTGCCATTTTATAGTGCTGTCCCACTGAAATATCATGCCGTAGGCAGACATGACACCGCACTCAGTCACATTATACTGACACCAAGCGAACCAGTCCTTGTTCTATCCTCTTAATGCTGAGCGTAAGCGAGGGAGCAACAAGTTCCATTTTTCAAGTCTTAGGTATGACCCGGCCTGGGATCGAACCCAGTACCTACCGCTTACGAGGCCGACGCTCTAACCATTAGACCACCGCAGTGCGGTCTATCTGAGTTAATAAATCACTACAATTGAACATTACCCATGTTCGTCCTCTATCAATAATACCTATATATCTGAGATAATAAATTACTACAATTAAACAGTACCCATGTCCATCCTCTATCGATAATACCTATATATCTGAGATAATATATCACTACAATTGAACAGTACCCATGTCCATCCTATATCAATAATACCTAAATAATACCTATATATCTGAGATAATAAATCACTACAATTGAACAGTACCCATGTCCATCCTATATCAATAATATTTGAATATCTGAGATAATGAATCACTACAATTAAACAGTACCCATGTTCATCCTATATCAATAGATATATATCTGAGATAATAAATCACTACAATTAAACAGTACCCATGTCCATCCTCTATCAATAATACCTATATATCTGAGATAATAAATCACTACAATTAAACAGTACCCATGTCCATCCTCTATCAATGATACCAATATATCTGAGATAATAAATCACTACAATTAAACAGTACCCATGTCCATCCTCTATCAGTAATACCTATATATCTGAGATAATAAATCACTACAATTGAACAGTACCCATGTCCATCCTCTATCAGTAATACCAATATATCTGAGATAATAAATCACTACAATTAGACAGTACCCATGTCCATCCTCTATCGATACTACCTATCTATCTGAGATAATAAATCTCTACAATTAAACAGTACCCATGTCCATCCTCTATTAATAATACCTATATATCTGAGATAATAAATCACTACAATTAAACAGTACCCATGTCCATCCTCTATCAATAATACCTATATATCTCAGATAATAAATCACTACAATTAAACAGTACCCATGTCCATCCTCTATCGATAATACCAAAACAGTAATGAAAAGAATCACCACAGAAAAGTTGGTATTTATAACAAAATATCCTGTCCTGGAAATTTACTTGAACTGATCAAAGGTATTTTTTGTCCATAATTTGTTTTTACCACTGATAGTGTTTACTTATAATCAACATAATGTTGCATAAGGATGGTAGCTTTCGGCTGATAATAATGTAGCCTACTGGGATTCCTGTATTAAACATCGGAGTTAGATAACTTGTCCCACAGTGCCCCATCTTCACAGTTCAAGTTAAATCCTACACTAACTTGCCGTCATCTACCTTGACCTGATGGATAGGGAACGCAAGTGATGTCATATAGCCAGTCAAGATATGAGCTTGCCAACACTGTGCAGCGAGGATTTTCTTTGAAGTCTGTGTGATTTCCAAATATGACACGTGGTGACTGTATTGATGTTCATTTCCTTCAAAGAGCCAATCAAATCTGAATTTTAAAGACGTCAAACAGCACTTTTCCTAATGTGGACCACAGAATATTTATAGAATGTATAGTTTTATTATCACCAAACCCGTATTCTGATCAGAAAATGTGTTATTTACACCAAGGCAACACGCGTAGTGTTCGACTGGGATTATGCGAAAATTACTGTGCCCCATATCCCACTGTAACCTAATCTCCCCTTATCTTATAGAAACATAAACACATTTTGCTTCGTAATCAGACGACTGACAGAATTTATAAAATAAACTGGAGATGTTATCAGTTGTGGTTCCCATTTAGTAACAAAAGACTTTTGGAAGGAAATGCCACAACAATTTGACTGGAGTGAACATAATAGGGTCTTCTAATGGCGGATTCCACGAAAAAAATCCTTGACGGAATATGACATTAGTAACACCAATAACTTGAACAACATCATAAACAAACAACGTTCCCTGTACCTTATTATCTAAAATGTATCAATGAATTGCATGAGATGAAAATAAACAGGTGCCCGTATGACTTTTTTGTACAGTTTTTAGTTTAGCGGAACAAAACAAATGACATTAATAACATTTGTCGTATTTCCGTCAAAATCTATTTTGTATATGTACAAGAAATTTCTTATAACAGAGGCACTTGCATATGCTCAGTGGAATTAGGCCAAGCATACTGATGTATCTATACCATAATTGTCAGTGTATGACATCACCCATGCTGTAATACTGAGCTTTTGCAAAAAAAATCTAATGTCATTTTCGTCAAGGGAGTGAGGACGGAAATGACATTAGTAACATTTCCAAACAGCCATAGTATCGAAGTATTGGTATTTAATGCACTGGCAATGGCACATATATCTCAATAAGGTCAAGATAGTACCACTGTAAATCTTTAATTGAATAATTTAATTGACATTTGTTTTGTGGTGAATATTGTAAACAAAATTTGGATGGAAATATAACATTAGAACAAATGACATTAGTAACATTTACATTTCTGTCTCTCCATTATACTGCATATAAGAAATGTGCAGTGTAAAACTATTTATATTCTGATATGCATACATTACACAACATTTGTGGGTTTAGCAAATACAGTATAAGACACAAAGTCAGTTTTTTAACATTTTTAATGTTACACGTCATTTTTCGGTGAAACGGATAATTTGACGGAAAGTGGTATAGTTTTTCGTGGAATTAATTATCCGTATATTCTGCTTTATTTGAAACGCATTTGAAACATGTTTGGAAACACGTTTGAAATGCATTCGGAACTACTGTTGCTGTTGTTGTTATATAAATATTACCATCCACACCACAGTTGAATTGTCGTGCGACAATACTATTGTGTCTGGTTTTTTTTTGGTTTTTTTTTTTCATTCATTTGTACAATGGTTCGGTGACCGAGTTTTGATCAGAGGCTTCTTGGCCTGATTTGCAAAGCAAAAAACACGAATTTTTTAACCTAAAGAGAAATGCGTTCGGAACGCGTTCATAAACGCGTCAGAGCAAATGCGTTTGATGACGGAAAGGCGTTTTGATAAAAGAAAAATTAAGCGACATTGGAAGTGTTTTGTTTCCTATAATCGTTTGCAACATGTAGACATTTAATTCCATTCGCGTTTCGTTCAGGTCAAGCTAAAGGAAAATAAACTGACACAGAACGTTTTTACCCCAGCATCGAATTACTATCTTGGAAAGCAAGTGTTTGGCATGGGGATCATTTGCCTTATTCCAATACAAGACTCCACAGTCTCGTCATATTAGGTAAACTGGTTCATATCCAGAGCGAGGCACTCTGGGTCAGTCATGTCAGTGGAACGTAAACACTGGCGAGAAAGCATGTGGCCCAGGCATATCAAACATGCCGAAAGGTGCAAATAATGGCTCAAGTAAGGGAAAGTCGAGGGTAAATGCAAACTCGAGGACCCCGAAGACCGCCATAACCTGGATGACATGTCCCATGAATAATTTACTTTATGGTCGATGCTGGCACTCACAAATTCAATTTTAATGAATTAATATCCTATCAATGCTCTCCAATGGTACATGTCGCTATCTTACATATTTCAATTGAATTTGGTGTTCTGAGCGGCCATACCATGGATATTTAATAGCATTATGACATCATGGTCGCATCTGGACTCATCCATTTGCAGTCGAGAAGGGGAGATAGGTTCACTGTGTCCATTTCCCCCCAATGCTTACACCAAAGACCAGTCCATATATTTACCCCGTATTATGGCGCCACAATGTCGGGACCGCGGCAACATGAAAAGAGCCGGCTAATTCGGCTGAGTCAACCAAAAATTTTTTGTCATCAATGTTCCCTTCAAAGCACTATATAGCGTTCTCGGGAGCAGATAGGATTTAATTTTAATTAGATTGTCAAAAATTACCTCGAAGGGAAGTCTCCAGGCGGCTTGTTTGAGGAGTTGGTGGCAAGGCAATATATACTAATCATATATTTATTTTGAATATATATATATATATTCCGGTGATTAAATGTTGTATCAATTGTTTATTGTGGTTAGAACTATATCATACACATATGCGTATACAACCACAACACCACGATAAACAGCACGGGGGATATTAAAAATAATAGGTAAATAACTATATATAATATACATAAGGGGAGTGCAGTGAGATGGCGGAGACCCCCCGAAATTGCGTATGGACCCTCCATAGCCAGATGAGAAAACACCAACAAACTGCACTTTCTTTCACGCTACATGCTCCAATAAACGAATTTCAGACACCTAAAACGATACAGACAGTAATGGGCCATATCAACTTATCCCAGGTTAATCACAGAAATGGAAAAACTGTCATTTCGATCACACACAATACGACCAAATGCTGCCTACACGCCAAGCCAGTCCCAAAACCGGGAAATGAGAGCGGTCACAACCTTCACCTGGCTTGACCTCGGACTGGGATTGTCACCTCACTGTCACCAGGCCACTTCGTAAAACCTCGTGTTTGTTCAGTAGGATACAGAATGAATGAGAAGCAGAACGAAGCTCTACAGGTCATTTCCAGCGTGACAAAAGATAGCCACCCTGTGATGTTGACACAACTCTCTAACAAACTAAAGTTAATAAAAATCTAAGCAAAAACTTATCAGTGGTTAGTTGTAATAATTATTATTAATACTTTTTTTTCAACTGGAATGGACCAATGTGACAGACGGGAAAAGCAGGGACCACGTATTTGAAAACGGAATAGACAAGATAGATTTCTATCTTCTTCTCAAATGAAAATCAACTTTTAATGTACCGTAAATCAAATGTTAGTGGACTAATCAAGTGATCTGAGTTGGGGTTAACAGTTTTTCTATGAAGAAGACTAATTATGGATTTTTGCCAATTAGTGACATGACAGACGGGACAACTTATCGTAACAGACGGGACATTATCTCGTGCCCTATAAACCATCTTCCTGTTTCCAGACTTTTTTCAATCATGTAGATCAATGCTACAATTAAGATGTTTATTGTGCACTAGTTTACTTCACATTGTTTGGTTTTAGGTCATATTTTCACAAAATCCGCTGTTATCAGTTCAGTGTCCCATCTGTCACATGTCCCGTCTGTCACAATTTGATGTATTTACACATTTGTATGTATTTTGTGTTGCAAACTTAATTTTTCAAAGCATATAGGTTTGTGCATTCATCAGAATATTCATTGCATCTACATTACTAAACTTTGTTTGTTTTGGGGCCATATGAACGCAAAACTCAATAATCTATGGCTGCTTTTTGAAGCATTTTGTGACAGACGGGACAGATATGGATTTATATCAGCATATTTGACCAAGAATGAAATAATTAATTGCATCTGGCTGAGAGGTGTTACAGTAGATAAATAATAATGTTACTGGCTTTTTTCCTTCTTAAAATTTATTGTACCGGTACTGAAAGAAAAACCTAAAAAATCATCAGTTTTTGTGACAGACGGGACACCTACACCACGCAGTAAAATTTTTCAATTATTTTTGAAATAATTACTTTGATTGTAAAATGGTATTGACTGTGGAACTTAGACATGATGGTGTATTTAAAAAACAAAGAAACGTTTTGTTGAGTTAAGTTTCTATGTCTGGAGGAAAATCATGAATTTGGTATACATTTTAGTAAAATATGTTTCAGAATTTTATCCATATTCGAGTGCAGATTTTTAAGAACCTGACAGTTGCAGATGACAAAAAACCTACTTTCTTGAAACTTTGAATAATATAGCTTGAATAAAAATCACAAGTATGCTGATGGAAAGTGAAAATTTGTCACCCGTGCAACATTTATGTGGAAATGACATACATATATACAATTTTTGGAAAGCTTGTTGGGCCATGCCAGATCGCATGCAACTGAAACTGTCCACTGAATGTCAATCAGTGTCAGCTTGACATTTTGCGGTCCAGTCCAGGTGAAGGTTTTGACCGCTTTCATTTCCCGGTGTTGGGACTGGCTTGGCGTGTTGGCAGCATTTGGCTGTATTGTGTGTGATTGAAATGACAAGTTTTTCAATTTCTGTGATTAACCTGGGATAAGTTGATGTGACCCATTACAGTCTTTATCGTTTTAGGTGTCTGAAATTCGTTTATTGGAGAATGTAGCGTGAAAGAAAGTGCAGTTTGTCGGTGTTTTTTCATCTGGCTATGGAGGATCCATACGCAATTTCGGGGGCCCCGGGTGTCCGCCATCTCACTGCACTCCCCTTATGTATATTATATATAGTTATATACCTATTATTTTCAATATCCCCCGTGATAAACAGTGATGAAAAGGTCTTATTTTCAGGCAAACAGATTACTTCTGGTAACATCAAAGAAGAGAACGTCGCATGTACGAGTCCAAGAGATCTTTAATCTTGCACACAACAGCTATTTAAAATACCTCGATTCTCCCACCTCAGCAATGCTGTAGCGCACCACCTGGCTTCGTTTACTCGAAACTGAGTCACTCAGCCGCGGAATCGTGGAGTCGTGTATTAGCATGGAAATAAAATTGTGGTCCTAATGTCGGTCCTAATCGACATACAGGACGATATACAGTCGGTTGAATGCTCGGGATACAAATAAATAAACCGTGGATGTGAGTATACGTACCTCTTGGATCTTAACAAAAGAATGACCACCGCGGCATTGGAGACAAAGAAAATGTCTGAATTTCCCTCCTTTTGCGCGCGGCAAATACACCATGCGACTCAACATAGTAACCTATTTCTGGAAATGAACGCGGACTGCTCATATTTACGCCACAGCAAATACGATATTGCCAACTACAAAACATCTGCAATGGGTCACGTGATCCACTAATTTTACATGTATTATCGTGATTGTATCAGTCAAGTTAGCTCAACCGGCATATTTGTGCTATTTGATATTATAGTACATGTTAATGTAGTTAGTTACACTGTGTTAATTAAGCATACATGTATCATCAGCCTCTGTATCAGTTCAGACAAAATAATACAATTGTGCTCATGACGTTGTAGTATCACAGATAATTACATGAGCAGTATGTCTAACGTCACAGGACCTACGAGGTAGGGTTGGCATTAGGACTCCGACGCGCACTGAACTCTTGTACCCCCATGTCCAACTTCGAGTAGTAAGGGACGACAACTCTGTCTGGCGCAGATTGACTCCACTGCTCAACATGGCCTGGGAAATTTAACCTGGATTAGATAGGACCGTGCTTTTCTGAGCTGAAAATCGAGCATTTCTGTTCGGGTGACAACATTTGCCAACATATTAAGTTAATTTCGAATAGTATATCCATACGATGTGCTATTTTATTTTCCCATGGAAAATGTTTTACTTGCTTACAATTTGATTTAAAAATGAGGATTCAATTTGCATTTTCTACCTATAAATTAGCATAGGTTTTCACGAAAAAGCCGAAAGTAGCTCACTTTTAAACGTTTATAGGTAAAACACCGTTCAGCCAACGATATTTGCCAGCATGGCGTTATACAAACCATATCGTGTTCTATCTCATGGTTCTTTATTTGGTCTAATTATTAAATATCTTCTTGCTTCCATTTCAATTTAAAGTTTGAGAATTTTTAGAGAAAGACACTATAAGGGGTTCAGCTAGAGTGATTAAGTGGGGGCCGGTCGGTGGCAATTAACGCCGATACCTGGTGACTGGTGACGATACCTGCTGGGCGGATTAAGCATGGATCACAATTGTGTATTGCACGAGGCGAATTCGTTTCTGACCAATCATTATATAATTAAATCACTTCAATGCAAATTAGAAGATTGTAACAAACGATTATATGGGTATTGTTTTATTTACATATAGTACATATATGTACAATATATGACCCTTTGTGCTCATTTTGATCAAAAATATTATGAATTCAATCTATTCAGCAATGACAAAATGTTTTCTTTCTTTCTTAGTTTTGTTGAAACACCAAGTGCCACAAGTTTCTGTCTAATTTCATTAACAGATAGTTCGCGGTTTTCTTCAACATCCGAAACACTTTCAGCCTCAGGTTTTATGGGCTGTCTCTATGATCCTCCCGATAATCAACACCGAAAGTATTGTCACATTTCCGTCTGAACGTTTGCCTTTAGAATATATAATCATTAGAGTTTTGTTTTACTCGGAAAGTCAGAGAGGTTTGTTTTGGTCAGAAACTCGCAAAGGAGCAAACAAACAATAGAATCGAAAGCTTGGTTTTTTAACTCTTGAACCTTCTATTATTATGTAGCTTGGGTTCTTGTCACTATTGCGGCTTCGAAAACGTTACGGACAGGAACATCCAGCAGGTTGACTCTCATAATATGAATATGTGATCAACAGAAACAACAATATCGCACAGCTTCTTTACACCTTTATCCCACCCTGAAAACGTAGACTGTAAATGACTTTATATGAGTATGTGTTGCCAAATACAATGTGTGAACTCCTCTTCCTTGATTAGAATGCTGTGATTTATGTTTGTTGGCGTAATACTGAAACTGGAACAGGGAAGTGTTATTCAGTGAAATTCACACAATATCTATACAAACTTTTCTTGGATATTTTCACAAGTGTTGGACTATAACTGGTAGGTCGAAATGCCATAATCTGTAAAAATACATGTATAATACAGCAAAGTGTTACATTTCTCTTCAACCAATATTATTATTAATATTCATCGGTTTTGAAGTGCATACTTTATTATATTCTTTCATCTAGGTGTTATTGCTTAAATTCAATGTCCAATATGTGCTTCAACGTATGCCTTTTGTGTGTGTGTAACAGGCTTGTCTATAAGATCAGATATTCTACCAGAGTAAAATATATTTAAAGATGATACATTGGGAGTTGATTGTACAATTAACGAGTAAGCTGGGAGACCTCAATTGACCCCATGTTCAGTTCAGTTCAATAGGTAAATCCCTCCTCTATATAGGAGCACCTCCGTATAGGAGTACATATTAATATACAATCAATTGGAACCACTCAACATTTATAGCTCGACTATCGTGCTGTGAAGTGAACATTTATACAATTCTACAATTGGACGAACTACTATCCTGAAAGTGCTGTGATAGTCTAACTATGTGAGCTTCCTAGCGGTGTAAGCGATGTACTACTGTGAGTGAATTTATATAGCGGTCACTGAAAGACACCCAGGTACTTTATTCCCCAAGTGCCTCCGCTGTTCTAGTTCCACCATCAGTCCATATTACCCTGGACACCGAATCAGTCCAGCGCCTTGTGAATAGGCGAGTATATATGTAAGCGGTCACTGGCGAGGGGCGAACCCACGCCAGCTGTAGCACTCCGGATCAGAGTCAAACACTCTAACTACTTCGGCCACGACACGCTCACTTTTGCATGCTGGATAATCTTGAATCGGGCTCAATACACTGTCGGGCGTACACCGTTTAAGCGGCAGTCAAAAGACGACTGGCACCTGTGTCCAGCCAAGCGTGCAGTAATATACCGTTGCGCCATCTACGGCCAATTAGCAGAAATTACAATCTATAGTTCAGTATGCCTCCTCCCAAATTGAAATCCTGTCTATATTAAGATGGACACAGTTGAATTCAGAATCACCAGTGCTGTTCATCAAAAATCACCAGAAATTTTCATCAGAAGTAGGATAGCTCATAACTTTCCGGTAACAGTCCCCTAATGTACCTTCATGCCAAAAACCGAGGTTCTAATGCCAAAGGTTCTCCTTATTTTGCCGACGAAAGAATTTCGGATGGACACATTCAACATACCGGACTACCGGAAAATTTGCAAATGGTAGCCTACCTCGTAGGAATGTATATCTGGTATCTCAAGCTTTGAATCAGCCAGGGCAATCCAGCAATTTTAACAGTACCGGTAGTCATGGCATTTTAACATCACTGATAATTATATGTACATGTACGGTACCGTACCTGGTATCACCAGCTTTGTATCAGTCTGGGAAATCCAACCATTTTAACAGTGCTTGAAACATTTTAATATCACTGTGATAATCCGAGGGCGGATACAGCAAAAAATCATAGGGGGCTGGACTATCTCAGCCCAACAGGCCAGGCTCCAGTGCCACCGCCGGAGATTAATTCTGAGTGTTCTTTTTTCCGGATATAAAACTGATCATAATGTATGCAGATTTATTGTTCTATTTTCTATTTTTTCGCAGTTATAAGCACGCATCGATATTGAAAACACGGCCCCTAACGCCTGCATCCATTTGACTTTTAGTTATATTTATAACATACAAAACGATGACTTTTAGCTCAATGGAAGGGAAACCAATACGCCTACCGATACGATTTATTCACACGAAGATAAAACTAGGACGTTTACATCATGGAACATCCGAATCAATATGATACCGATTCATTTACACAAAGCTAAAATGAGCGATCCTGACAGTCTGTCAGGCGAGAGTCCAGGGGCCGCCTAGGCCCCGGAAGCTCCGGGATCCCAGGTTGCCGGAGATGCGTTTTACGCGTTTCCCCGGAAATAAATCTGAACACAATGCATGTAGATTTATGGTTCTATTTTTATGGGTTGTTTCGCTTAAACACTCATCGATAGTGACTAATATGCCGGGCCCAATTTGACTTCCTGGTTTAACACAAACAAAACAGGCCTTTAGCACACCACTACACGCACGTGGTGCGCTCGCGGCGATAATATCTGATTTTAGATACATATTGAAACTCCAACTGAAATACTAGGCCTACTCTCACAAACTACATGAAAAGATGGTCTGTTTAAGGTGGTTCGGGACTGAAAACTGTCCGGCGGCCTACCATTATATTTTAACTGCTGATACCTGGGGTGTTGTAAAGCAAAATAACGTTGAAAAACATTGGGGTGTTCGATCTAGATTTTTCTTTATACACATCCAAACACTAACATGTCGATAGATTTGGGACAAAATTAGTCAAAATTCATTTTGCTCATGTAAAGCCGCACTAATGCCACGATGTTTGAAACTTTCACCTTTTTAAGTAAAAAATCCAGGTGGTTTCACGATTATAACAACATTGTTGTCGTAACTATGTCATTTATATACAAATTTCAAATATAATCAAGTTTTCGAAGTGTAAGAATCACGTGTTGCGAATACAAAATCTATTTAGGAGAAAAGTTTGCTCGGTGACTTACTACATCTTTTGTAGTACCGGTAGTGAATCTCCTACAATGCGTTGATTAATTCATAAAATAAAAACATCGTGCCTTCGATCTACTTTTCCTTGTATAAGGTTTTGAACATTCATATCCCCATTATATCCAGAGGTATATCACCTCAGTTGTTTCCCTTCGCTGTCCTCTTTCGTGTCAAACATCCCGAAACTTGACAAGCTCTGGAAATCCCCGACCAGATACGGTTGCAAAATCGCGGAGAAAATACTTGATCGGAAGGAGGTAGGGTTTTGTTGGCCCCACTGATGAGTCACATGCTGCCTTGTACTATATGAATAATTACATCAAGCAAAACATGTACTATACTTTCCGTCTATCCAAAATTCGGCGTACAATCTCTATTAATCGAGGTGTAATTTGGGATACCTTGTGTAAAAAAATAAATGGAATCTGAATGCACAATAATCTGGTGTGCAACAGTTGCCAAGGACACGGTCAAGTGTTTTGTCCGCCATTTACCCACCGGATATCTTGTCGGTGATTCACAGAGTTCAACATACGCTATTCACATGATATTTTCTGTCAATAGGCCTATCGAATTTACACATACACCAACAAACGGCAAGGTTCATCAGAAAGATCTTTTCTTTCCCTGATCACCATGGACTAATTAAAATATTCTATACCTGTAGTTGACACAAAATGAGGAAAATGGTCAATTTTGATCGGTTCCACAAAATCTCTTTCCCCGCGATATCTACACATACTGCAAACTGTACACTATCGTTGATAGTATATCAGATCTTTTATTCACATGCAAATGACATACATTTCGGGACAGGGAACGTGTAGCTCGTGAAAAACAACGACGTGAAGTGGTTTGTCTTGGGACATTTCCTGGAGTGATTGACTGAAAATATACTTAAATTAAATAGACTATACATTGTGATTATGTAGCATATACAGAGCCATATCTTACACGTACAATTCTCTGCACATAGCTTACATGTAGGCCTACATAAAAGAAATTTAAACAAAGTTAACATAAGAGAAACAGTATATTCAATTGATATTGTTCCCGCGTGAGTATGTTACCACTACTGAAGAATAAGTTAGTAACTGATACATTTACCTACTTATTAAAAACAATTGTCTTAAGCCTACCAGGGATAAACTTCCACTGTGCACAAAAGTGAATAAACATTTTTTAGTTCATATGAGATAATTATTTCCTAATGCACAATGGAGTATCTTTGGAGAAAATAGCACGAAGAAAAATTCGAAAAATCTGTCGTGTTGCATGAGGAGGGAACCCTCAGCCCGTTCATTGATAGCCTCGGTCGTTTCGCGACCTCGGTACACAACTCGCACGAGCTCGGGCGATAACTACTACTTAAACTACTATTACGAAACACACATTCTAGTATTTATTTTCACACACCATTCAAAGTTGTAAAGAGAAATATCTCTTATCATGACCTTCACTGTAAAACAATGTACCTACATGTAATTTAGCTTAAATATACAAATCAAATACCGGGAGCGCGTTCACATTGTTAATAAGTCGCGTCACTCCGAATACAAAAGCTAAAAGCCACTGACAACACTGTAAAAACGGCCAATTTCGGGGAGTAAATGTTCCACCTGTTATCAGTTCAACGTTGAACCAATTGTTAATGACAGTAAACGTTTACCCGGAATCTGGTTGAACGTTTCAGTTGGAATTGATGATACTTGCATGGAGGTAAACGTTGAACCTGTTATTGGTTCTACATTCAACCTATAACTGGTTCTACCGTATAACCAAATGATACTAGGTTGGTAGTAAACGTTGAACCTATTATTGGTTCTACGTTAAACCTATAACTGGTTCAACGTTCAACCACATGAAAGTTCGTGCATGGTAAACGACACCAATATGACTGAAACAATGGCATATGAATGTCTGAGAGCAGAGAAAAATTCTCTTGTTAATATTAAAGTAAAATTCTGTAGCCTTTTCCAAACAAATTATGTGGTAATACTTAAAACTAATAATCGGTTGAACGTCGAACTCGTTAATAAAGCGTGTCGATTTGGGAAACTTCGTTGTTATGCACTTATTTTGATGGCATATTACTATTATCGCCCATATAATAGCCTATCCACCGTCAGAAACAACCATAGAAGTTATCAAAATGAAACATGTAATACTGTTGTGTGGGTCACAATTATTCCCGACCGAGTAAACGTTCAACTCTATATCGGTTCAACGTATTTCCCGCCCTCTTTATCGCTCTTCCCGCCCTGGTAGTAAAAAAAAAACACTTTCTGGTTCAACGTTCAACTGGAATTTGGTTCAACTCTCATCGGTTATCGCCCTTTGTTTTGCGAAGCGCCACCTGCTGTATCTGGAGAAAAACTTGCGGTGCGGTGTTGTTTGCAGCTCAACATTACTCGTCCCGTTACATCAATCTGTTTTCTGGTAAGTATTATGGACAAACATTCGTTTGAACTGCGCTTTAACACTAAATACGTATAGGAGTGTGCGAAGAAATCTCGTCCCCTTTCGCTTTGTGTTTTGAAATCGAGGCTGTCGAAAACTGGACTATACTTCATTGTTGTTCATCATTGATTCACTGTGTGAAAGAATTTTGCTGTCTGTTGTCTGTTTGAATATGTCATTGATATAATTTGCTGTTACCACTTGGTGGTATTTTGCAATTTCCAATTACTTATTACATTTAGCATGTCGTTTTCCCATACCAGATGTGGATGAATGAAATATAAGGCTTAGGCTATGTATGTATTTCCAAAATAAAATTAATGAAACACTAGGCCCCTATATCATATACTAGTTTAACAGCTATACACATATGGATACCAGTAATTATTAGCTGCATTGTCCACAAAAATACTTGCAATACCCTTTGTGGAAGGTCCTTCAAAACCAATATGCATCAATGTCATATTCAAAAAAAAAAAACCCCAAAAAACCAAAAACATTATATAGTATTTTTTATTTATACACTCGACATATTCCTTTGCAGATTATAATTCTATAATAATTCAAAACGTCTATTAACGTTCAGTCACCCCTTAATTTTGCCTGAAATTCTAATCAGTCCAATGAATTTATAATAGTTACTCCCTTAATTTTGCCTGAAATTCTAATCAGTCCAATGAATTTATAATACTTACATGATGTCGCAAGACTATATCAAATATTGGCAAAATTTTGTGTCCAATGGGGTAATATGTCAATATTTTGTAACTGTTCATCCAATGATCAAGTGAGATTGTGTGAAGTCCAGCCGCCCTAGTGCCTGATCGGTCATAAAGAGTCGCTTTAGGTGTTTATGAAATACACCATATGTGGTATTTGATGATGAATGTCATGTACCATGTATTACCCCCCACCCCAAGCCGCCACCACCCACGACCATGCCCACTACACACACCTCCTGTTTTATGTGGCAAGACCAAGGGGGATTGATTTTGTGAGATATTCCCGTGGGGGGGGGGGGGGCATGAGAAATTGGAAATTGGCAGGGGTTGTGTGGGACCAGGAGGATGAGTGACTGTCATGAAAATCAGGATATTTCTCCCAACCTTTATAAATATATTAGTTCTATTTGATGTTACTCCATTTAATATTTTTGTATTTTCTCCTACAGTAAGTGTAGCGGGGAGAAGGTCAGAAGGAATCCATTTGTTTGCGTCTGACTGTTGAAGGAAGATGAAGGGGGAGACAGTGTATATGGCTCCCACAGAGTGAACATCATCATCATGTAATGGATTTTATCGCAGTTGAAGATGTAAGGAATAATCTGCCATTTTCAACGCTAATAATGAGATATATTATGCCCATAGACCATACTGAAACCAGCAACAAAAATGAATAATTTTGTCACTGTGTTGGTGGTTGGGTTGAGGAGGTCATCAAGGCTTCATCTGGAGAAGGCCCCATGTTGATGAGTCAAAATTTTACTGAATGGTACATGTACTTATAAATGTAAGCTTATATTGACAGGATAGTGAAGACAAATTATCTTACACAATTCTTTATTTCTTTATTGGGACCAACTGCTTGCAAGAAAGATCAGAGACACGTCCCAGAGCCGATCATGACATTACAGGGTTTTGGACAATGGTGGAAGTGTGTGCATTATTTCATAACTGGGACTATGTGAAATATTTGGTCTCTGACATTCCTGCATCACAAGATCATGGCTACCGGAATCATTCAATGTGACAGAAACGATGAAATGGTAACGTGATACAACGAATCATCAGGCTAAAGATGTGGTATAACATCTAGAGGAGGAAGAAAACAGAACTGTGTTGGATCTTCACCATCCCTGAACATCCTTAGTACAGTAATTCATTTATAAAAAAATCGTCCACAATGGCCAGCATACTACTTATGATAGAAAAGTGACACCATCATATGCAAACAAAGTCCCATTACTGTGATAGAATGATAAATAATGTGCATATACATGTAGCCCTCTCATCTGTTGAAGCAGGTGGCCCAACATTACACTCTGCAGCTACATGTAGATGAGAAGACTGGGGTCTTGTTTACTGTGAATTAACTGTGATGTTGAATACAAGAAACCAATGCAACACTCAATATATGCCAAATCATCAATACATGAAGAATAATCGAGTTAAGATACATAAGTCATTGTGTGAAGTCTGACCATGTGTACTTTGTGCATGAATGTGGGGAACACACATTGGCTATGTGCATGTCTGGCCACATATAGTCTGTGTAGGAAGGTTGACATTCATATTGGCTATGCACACGGAAGTCTTATTAATAAACACTGCAAAATGCATTATTATTTAGCATAGTAAGACTCTATGTCTCAGATCATTAATACATATTGTAATATATTCGACTCGGGTACATAAGTCACTCTGAATTCTGACCACCTATACTCTTTGTAGGAAGGTCTTACACACATAAACTGTATCTAGGTCCCATAACTGAACTTGGATCAGATATAATTAGCAAGCTTACTCAAATGTTCCAGATGATATTGCAATACATGTACTCTGAATGTTTATTAAAGAAGTTTGGACACACATAAACTATGTATGCAGGTCCTATAACTAAACTGTGATAAAATGCAATTAACTAGCTCACTCAAATATCTCAGATCGGTGACATTACAATACATGTACTCAGAATACATAGGTCGCTGTGTGAAGTCTGATCACCTGTACTCTGTGTAGGAAGGTTGGACACACATAAAGTATGTATGTAGGTCCCATAACTAAACTGTGATAAAATGCAATTAGATAATTCACTCAACTATCCCAAATCAGTGATATAACAGTACATGTACTCGGAATACATAGGTCGCTGTGTGAAGTCTGATCACCTGGCGTTGAATGTATGTGGATATTGAAAAACTCAAAATGTCTTACGGAAGAACTTGATGCTAAAGGTCACATACCGTACAGACATGTATCCACATGGGATTTCTCGACTCCCTATACTACAATCCCTCATCAGGACCTTATTGACCGTATAAGTTCATTAATAGTATCTGTGTTCAAGAAAACTGATCGTAGATATATTAATGTCGGAAGCCATAAAGCATTCTTTAGCTCGACTACATACAAGAGATATCATTCATGGGATGTTTCTTTGTTTATAGAGTTGCTTGAATTTCTCATTAAAATATCTATGTGAAATTTGGCAACACAATATATCAGCAGCATATAGGTATTCCAATGGGTACTAATTGTGCACCCCTGTTGGCTGACCTGTATCTGTTCTCTTATGAATATGACTATATGCTGGCGCTTTCAAAAACCGATCCACTCAAAGCCCGTTCCTTCTCATTCACCAAACGCTATATAGACGATCTTCTCGCTGTGGATAATCGCTATATAAATGACGCAGTGAAGGATATATATCCACCTTCACTAGATTTGAAGGAAACTACAGATAGCCCTACAGGCACATCTTATTTAGATCTCTACCTCTACAAAAATGAAGCGGGCATTCTCTCTCGTCGACTTTATGACAAAAGAGATGATTACAATTTCGACATCGTAAACTATCCCTTTCTGGATAGTAATATTCCAGTGGGACCTGCATATGGCGTATACATATCTCGCTTAGTAGCATTTGCTAGATCCTGTGTTAAATGTGATGATTTTAATCAACGTCACAAAACATTGTTGCAGAAACTTATAAAACAGGGCTATTCCACCAAGCGCCTCCACTCAAAGTTTTTCAAATTTGGCGATACATATCGCATGCTGATAGCAAAATACGAACGTAGCGTGCAAGATCTATGGCGCTACGTTTCGTAACTTGTGTCTAATTCCGCTTAACCCGGGGCTAGGGGCCGTATGAACCCATGTACTTCAAGATCCTCATGGTACTCATATGAACAGTCACAATCAAAGCGTGACTGAGGTACATTATTTTTAGATGACGACTCTATAACGAATATTATGGATTAAGAATACTGATCAGCGATACGGATTTGATATTTTGGAACATCATGATGTCTTGCCGGCATCATTGAAAACTGTTGACCGCTTCTCTCTTGCAGGAAACAAGCCTATGTTTATGTATACTTTGTCTTTTTGAATTTGGTGCTAATACTGTTATATGGAAATGGAATAGGTCTTTGGATTATGGACGCGGATATTCTCTAATGGACGACGGCTGGATTATGAATGACGGACTAGACGCTTGTAATTGTGTAGGAAGGTTGGACACACATTAACTATATATGTAGGTCCCATAACTAAACTGTGATAAAATGCAATTAGATAATTCACTCAATTATCCCAGATCAGTGATATAACAATACATGTACTCGGAATACATAGGTCGCTGTGTGAAGTCTGATCACCTGTACTCTGTGTAGGAAGGTTGGACACACATAAACTATATATGTAGGTCCCATAACTAAACTGTGATCAAATGCAATTAGATAGTTCACTCAATTATCCCAGATCAGCGATATAACAATACATGTACTTGGAATACATAGATCGCTGTGTGAAGTCTGATCACCTGTACTTTGTGTAGGAAGGTTGGACACACATAAACTATGTGTGTAGGTCCCATAACTAAACTGTGATCAAATGCAATTAGATAGTTCACTCAATTATCCCAGATCAGCGATATAACAATACATGTACTTGAAATACATAGGTCGCTGTGTGAAGTCTGATCACCTGTACTCTGTGTAGGAAGGTTGGACACACATAAACTATGTATGTAGGTCCCATAACTAAACTGTGATAAAATGCAATTAGATAATTCACTCAATTATCCCAGATCAGTGATATAACAATACATGTACTCGGAATACATAGGTCGCTGTGTGAAGTCTGACCACCTGTACTCTGTGTAGGAAGGTTGGACACACATAAACTATGTATGTAGGTCCCATAACTAGACTGTGATAAAATGCAATAAATAATTCACTCAATTATCCCAGATCAGTGATATAACAATACATGTACTCGGAATACATAGGTCGCTGTGTGAGGTCTGATCACCTGTACTCTGTGTAGGAAGGTTGGACACACATAAACTATGTATGTAGGTCCCATAACTAGACTGTGATAAAATGCAATTAGATAATTCACTCAATTATCCCAGATCAGTGATATAACAATACATGTACTCGGCATACATAGGTCGCTGTGTGAAGTCTGATCACCTGTACTCTGTGTAGGAAGGTTGGACACACATAAACTGTATGTAGGTCCCATAACTAGACTGTGATAAAATGCAATTAACTTGCTCACTCAAATACTTCAGATCAGTGATATTAACAGACAATTATGCCATATATGTACTTCAATAAATTTGCATTCCTAGAGCCATCAACTGCATATCTCTTCTCAAAACTATAGACGTCCGTTTTTACTACCGTTAAACGGTAGAAAAAAAATGTCAAAAACTGAATATAGACAGCAAAAAACTCAAAAGTGTACGTTTTGGACAAGAAATACTCAATGTTTTTGACGAAAACTCAATACTCGAAATGGTGCAAATTATTTCAGTGATGTGAAAATCATCGCCGATCCTTCGACAATTTGCGAGTTCTGCGAAACGTACACAAACGGATTCAGATTTTGCTGACGTAATGCGCTAACTAAACCTCGGAGACCTTTGCTCGATTATTTTGTGGGAGCCTCGAATGCTCTCTGTAATGTTTCCCGACTGGCGCCGAAGGTACGAGTATATTCTCCTTCGCTCGGCTGCTGGAGCGCAGCTACCTACGTTAAACCCAACAGACGAAAACAGTCTATATGAAGGAATTGAATGCTAGCTGGCGGTCTGTAGACGAAATTTACACGAGGGTGAAAATGAAACCTGGTCCTGGGACATTTTGGATATCATTTAGCAGATGAATTTGATTCGGATTCGTTCATAATTAGAATGACAAACAATTTTCCCTAAGACAGAACATCGGGCAAAGTAGAATCAAGCGGTAGGAAATTTATGAAAATAAAAATGGATCGTTGCTACGGCCGAGACATTGCGTGTATGATACCCGTCATGAACAACAACAACGCGGTCTAGCACTTTACGTTGAGAACATGCATTTCTTTTTATTTGAGGTCTAGATTTTAACTTTAACGGCATTGCATTTCTTGTTTATGTCCGTGAGTCTTGGATTTTTGTTGGTAATTTTTATCTTTCACTGTAAAAACCATCATGGTATAAAATGAGAAAATGTGGTACAAAAATATCTGGAATTTCCTTATTTTTTTAAATGTTTTTGCGTATCTCATATAAATCCATAGCCTAGCCTTTATATAAAGGTTCATTAATAACAATTGTTGATTTACTGCTTGTCAGGGAATGCAGCAGGTGGCCAGATTTTTATTTATTTATTTTTTTTATGATTATTTTTTTTTGCAATGCAGACAATTCCAATATTTGTTTCATATGCAATACAAAGATACAAATGAAATAAAATTAAGAGTATATACTTACCACTTACCAAACATGTTTAGGTTGAATACTGCTCATCAATGGAGATAATCACTCGCCTGAACTAATTTGTGCTATTATAGGTGTGCTAACCACCCTCCTCAGAATAAATGAGGCGATTTCAATTTTTCCCATTGAGAAGTTTACATCTAGTTGTGCAGTAACTAGCACTAGTGAAAATGGCAACTGGTCACGAAATGCTTGGTTCCGCAAATTTGGATTCTCGCAAACTAAGCCACTAAGAATCCAACTGGATTCTCGCAAAATTTTGCGAAATTCTACCCCTGCAGTTCCTTTGTTCTGAAGTTTGACGGCAACCATGCGATGGACGTAAAGTAGAAGTCTGAGTTCAAGACATCATTCTGCTTGACAGCTGCTACATCTTACGTGAAAATCCGCTGATGATGTAAGGATTTTATAGCGTCTCTTGCAAGCGTTATATGATAATTATCTTTGAATGTTTATGATAGTTTGTGATCTCTTACCGCTGTTGGTGTTGCTACAAACACGAGGTCCAAACAAATGAAATCTATTAAAATAAGTGAGCAAGTTACAATACAGAACATGTGTTTTTTGTCATTCAGATGACCATTGCCCAAATCACATTAGATAGCTCACCTTAGTACTACAGAAACTATTTGTTCATATCTTAATTGGTAGGGTTGTAAAAACATTCAAAAACTCAATATCAACTTGTGGGTGGGCCGTAAAAACTTGGAAAAACTCAATTTGAGCATAAAAAGAACTCAATATTTTATAGTGGGTAGAAAAAATTTGGACTTCTATGAATCCCTGGTACACATGATATGGAAAGCTAAAAAAGTCAATAATAATCATGATAATCATTTCGCATGTTGAAGTTTTCATTTCTTAGATGAGGAGTGAGTCCAACATCATTTGAAAGGGAGGCATCAAACTTATTGTAGGTGACACCATCTTGGATGTTACTTCCCTACACTCCCTTCCCTCATTATTGTAACCTGTGTTACTTGTGGTTTCTGTAATTCATGAATTGATAGAATTCAATGTTTACATTTTAGCTTTTCATATCTTTTAGTTGTTCATTTGATTGCAAATAATTTGTAGAAGACATTGGTTGCTGTGATTATTGCAAAATTGTTTATTATATTTTGTAGGTTTGTCCTGTTCAGTAGGCAATGCTTGTAGTGTATATGCTCTTTTTTCAGTACATGTATAGTGCTGAATGGTTGTCTCCAGTCCTATTTGATTGGTGAAAGGTTGCTCAAACTATTGTATGCAGGGGCTGTTTCTTTTTAATTTTTTTTTGAAGGATGTACATGTAGTGCTGATTTCTTGTTTAATAACCAGGATTTCAATCATAATCATTTGCTAATCATTATTTTCATCCTGTGTTCATGTATGCAGATTTGTTGATTCATCATTTCATGATTTTGGGTCAAGTCGACGACATATCAAGGCATAGTACATGTCCGGTTATGTTCCTCTTTATATTCCCGCCATGTATATTGGACGTATTTTGTGATTGCGATTTCCATCGGTCAGTCTGTTCGCTCGTCCATTTTCTTGCCCGGGCCATAAACAACACAGTTTTCTATTTACATTTTGAGGAGATGTGTCCTGTACCACATTTGTCCAATACTGCATTGACATGGAACCAAATGGCGATTTTTTTTGATTTTTTTTTATGCTGAAACTATCATTTTCATGTCCAGTCTACAACTCGACCAGGCAACCAAACCATCGCAATCACATTGCATTTTTTTTTTTGAACTGTCATTTTCTTGTTCGGACTACAGCCATGTGTGTTCCCATGTTACAACTCCTGCAGTCTGTTGTTTAAATTTTTAATATTTGGTGGGTAGGTTCATATTGGAGAGATGTGTCATGCCCCAATTTTATCCAATTTTTTGCTGTATCCTGTTGTTCCTATATTGTATACCGGTCAGAACATACAAAGTCCTTCAACAAAAATAGCATATTTTAATACATGTACCGAACCCAAAGTTTCCCATCAATGCCAATCTTGTAATTCATCCCTGTTAACTTGCGCTTTCTTCAAACATTATGTTGTGCGAACGTATTTTGAGTCCACATGAACTCTTGTGTATGATATAGCTGGGTATTCCTGCTATTTGAAATCAGATCTGTTAATAAATTATATCCAAATATGATTGAAATATATGAATTTATTTTAATTAGTGTGTCTTTGTTGATGTATGTTTTAAAATATTCTTCACTTTCTTACAGGTTGATATCCTTTCACTGACGACTGCAAGAATTAAATGTCCCTGGGATGTAACTTGGTTGCTCGTATGGTTCCGGTGTATTTGCAAGAATTCAACTAAATCTGCAAATACATGTACAATTTGCACCAAAACAATCCAGTGCAGATTCCATTGAATCAGCATCTGGATGAACGTTGAACCTGGATCTGGTTGTACGTTAAGCCTTTATATGGTTGTACGTTGAACCTATTTCTGAGAAAACATTGAACCTGAATCTGGTTATACGTTGAACCAGTAATTGGTTCTAGGTAACACCACATTTTGGTTCAGGGATTTCCATGGTTAAACGTTGAACCAGTTTCTGGTTCAACGTTTACCTTTCAGTTCAACGTTACACCTTTTCATGGTTGAACGTTTAACCTCATTTTAGTTCAACGTTGAACTTTGCTTGGTGCTACGTTGAACCAGTTTATGGTTGCAACCGAGTTACATCCACTTTATGGTTGAACGTTTACTCAGCGTTTTTACAGTGAATGTTTGCCCTCTTCTGAATAAACAAAAGGTCATCCATGATGAAACTTGCCTCCGTCTACCTCACAGGCACTCTGCTTAAACCATATATGATTCCATGTTTTACCAAATAATATTATTACATATAAAGAAGGAAGCCCAGGTGACATCTTATTTCAAAAGGCCGCACTTAAAACCTTTGTGAACCCAGTGTTGTTGTTGTTGCTGTTATTGGAGAAAATGACTCAAAATGACAAAGCCTTGAACATTATTCCCATTAAAGGGTTGATTATTAGAGCAGATTTTACTCAACATTTTTCAAATAATTTCTGAAAATATCGACTTGCTCAAGTCCCACACATGCAAGATTTAACGGCAAAATCTTAATGGCCTCTCTAAATCAAGTGGTAATTTTTACATGTTGGGTAATTTGGGGTGGGAGCAACGTGGAAAGAGGGAGCCCAGAGGGAGATAGGCTAATTCAAAAACTGCGATATGACCATTGTAGGTAAAGTACTGGGACGATAATCTTATAAAATTCGAAAGTTCACGCTATTGTTGGAATAGTCTTGAAACTTATTGGTACTTGGTACATTTTGAACATTAAAAACGTTTTAGCATGCCCCTAGCTGCCGCAGTGTGGACTTGTCTCCTGTTTCGGGCAGGCGACTTGCAGGTTGTGTTTGCTTTGATAAGTTAATGGGCCAACGCCTTTTTTGTCGGGTATATTATAAGGGTGCCGACTTTTATTTACATGAGCATATATTCCTTTGTATGAATAATCTTCACAGTTCTGCCGTTTGTGGTGTAGTAAAATAGAGATAATTGCTTGTTTACTGCGCTAAAACATGTGAGATAGATCGCGATGCAACAGGACCAAACTTAGATTAATCGTATTTCATCGCGATTTATCCTACTTGTTTTACCGCAGCAAACAAGCAATTATTTCTTAATTGTCTCTCCTGTACGAGTGGGGTGCCGTATGTTTGGAAAGGTGAACCTGAACCACTCACCAACAGGATAGGATTGACATAAGGATTCCAATACTGGTTTAATCAACATGTTCAACAGTTAAAGTTATAACATCAAAGTAGATACAAATAAATTTATCTTATGCACGGCTATGGTGTGTCCCAACCTATAACCGAATTCAAGTCTTTTTTGATCAACAATTCTTTCAAAATAAAAAATGCAAAAAAAAAATAAATAAATAAAAAAACTAGAGGTTCCGCTTTGACCCTTGAGTTGCCGCTCCGGCATGAAGCCTATGCTGGTTGTTTTTTTAACAAAAACATACGTCTCCCCCATCCTCCCACCCTGCCTTGAATGGGCACATTATTTAAGGGAAAGTGCTATAAAATGAATGCAATAAGTATCTTAAACAAAGCTGCGTATCTAAAAATATTAATTACAAAGAAGCGATACAAGTAGATGAACGGATGGACAGACACTGGACACGGATGCATGCATGCACACATACACCAAAACCTGATCAAATGCGGGGGCTATGCCATTGCAGCTTCCATCCAAGTTTGGTGAAATTCCGTGAAGTAGTTCTCCAGATATCTTGCAGACAAGCCCTGTATATACATGTACAAGTAGATGGACGGACGGATGGACACTGGACATGGATGAATGCACGCACACACACCAAAACCTAATCAAGTGAGGGGGCTATCCCACTGAAGCTTCCATCCAAGTGGGGTGAAATTCCGTCCAGTAGTTCTCAAGATATCTTGCAGACAAGGCCTGTATATACATGTACAAGTAGATGGACGGACGGACGGACACCGGACATGGATGAATGCACGCACATACACCAAAACCTAATCAAATGAGGGGGCTATCCCAGTGAAGCTTCTATCCAAGTTTGGTGAAATTCCATCCAGTAGTTCTCCAGATATCTTGCAGACAAGCCCTGTATATACATGTACAAGTAGATGGACGGACGGACGGACGGACACCGAACACGGATGAACGCATGCACACACACCAAAACCTAATCAAATGAGGGGGCTATCCCAATGAAGCTTTCATCCAAGTTTGGTGAAATTCTGTCCAGTAGTTCTCCAGATATCTTGCAGACAAGCCCTGTATATACATGTACAAGTAGATGGACGGACGGACGGACACCGGACATGGATGAATGCAGACACACAAACCAAAACCTAATCAAATGAGGGGGCTATCCCACTGAAGCTTCCATCCAAGTGGGGTGAAATTCTGTCCAGTAGTTCTCAAGATATCTTGCAGACAAGGCCTGTATATACATGTACAAGTAGATGGACGGACGGACAGACACCGGACACGGATGAATGCACGCACATACACCAAAACATAATCAAATGAGGGGGCTATCCCAATGAAGCTTCCATCCAAGTTTGGTGAAATTCCATCCAGTAGTTCTCCAGATATCTTGCAGACAAGCCCTGTATATACATGTGCAAGTAGATGGACGGACGGACGGACACCGGACACGGATGAATGCACGCACATACACCAAAACCTAATCAAATGAGGGGCTATCCCAATGAAGCTTCCATACAAGTTTGGTGAAATTCCATCCAGTAGTTCTCCAGATATCTTGCAGACAAGCCCTGTATATACATGTACAAGTAGATGGACGGACGGACGGACACCGGACACGGATGAATGCACGCACATACACCAAAACCTAATCAAATGAGGGGGCTATCCCAATGAAGCTTCCATCCAAGTTTGGTGAAATTCCATCCAGTAGTTCTCAAGATATCTTGCAGACAAGGCAAGGGGACGGACAGACATCCATCCAGACAGACAGACATCCATCCATCCAGACAGACAGACAGACAGACAGACAGCACAAACACTAGATGTCTCCCCCCAACATAGTTGGGGGAGACATAATAAAATATATATACACACCCACCTATTGGTGAACCTCATTCCATCAAACAGTCCAGAATAGTAACTTTTCAATGGGAGGTCTCACACAAAATCCTAGCCGTTAGTTGAACACTTGTAACTGCATAGTCTACAGATGTAATATTTTTCTCAAATAGTTATCTTGTGCGACACACCAGCGGCGAGCCAGTGATAAAGTTTCCCTCCAGGGACAGTTCTCTCCTGTACCCGGCACCACAAGCAATTCCTACTGTGTACAATATACAATTCTCACATTTTGAATGCATGCAGGTTTTCTATATGCGCATGTCCGCATTTAATCAGACTTCAATATTTCTAATGATGCATCAAGCATTTGTAAGGCTTCTATGTGCCAGCTTCCACGTGTCTGGTTGGACCTGCCTGGTGTGCACACCTGTGCGGTCACAACTGATGTGCACACCTGTACTTTCACACCAAGCAGTTGTGAATATTTCACTTCAATATCTGGATTGAAGTGTCCACTCAATATATTCTGTAGTGCACATTTATATGGATAGACAGGTCTAGCGTTTGTAAGGATTTCCTCCAGCATGACTCCGGTCTTGACGGGCTCCAGTATGTGTTATCATGTTTTCATGTAGGTGTTCAAATGTTGTTGCTCTGCACACTCGTACTCCGATAGTGGACACTTCCATTGCTTCTCTTCAGTGTGTGTTTCCATGTGTCAGCTCGGGTGTCACTGAATGTGTACATATGTATACACACATGTTACACTTCTATGGTTTCTCTCCAGTACGAGTTTTCATGTGTATTGCGAGGTAACGTCTTCGTGCACATGTGTATTCACACAATGAGCACTTGAAAAGTTTTTCCCCAGTGTGACTTCTCGTGTCACGATTCAGTGAACTAAGGCGACCACATATGAATGTACATAATGAACACTTGTATGGTTTCTATCCAGTGTGTGTTCGCATGTGTCTAGCGAGCGACGACAGTTGCGCACATCTATACTCACACAAGGAGCATTTGTAAGGTTTCTCTCCAGAGTGTGTTCGCATGTGTCTAGTGAGCGACGACAGTTGGGCACATCTATAGTCACACAATGAGCATTTGAAAGATTTCTCTCCAGTGTGTGTTCGCATGTGCCTAGTGATCGACGACAGTTGGGCACATCTATAGTCACACAATGAGCATTTGTAAGGTTTCTCTCCAGAGTGTGTTATCAGGTGTTTATTCAGCGAGGACTTATGGGCACATCTATAGTCACACACTGAGCATTTGTAAGGTTTCTCTCCAGTGTGCATTCTCAGGTGTTTAGTCAGCGACGACAGTTGGGCACAACTGTAGTCACACAAAGAGCATTTGTAAGGTTTCTCTCCCGTGTGACTTCTCACGTGCTGCTTCAGATAACTCTTTTGTGCACATGTGTACTGACACACTCGACATCTGTACGGTTTCTCTCCAGTGTGAGTCATCATGTGGTCCGTTAGTCGATATTTTCGATCACATGAGTGTACACATAATGGACACTGGAAGCGTTTCTTCCCTGTGTGAGTTCTCATGTGTGCAGCCAGAAGTATATGTGATGTACAACTGTACTCGCAAACTGAACACTTGAACAGTTTCTCCGTATTGATATTCTTCTCGAGATATTCCATGGTACTCTGCTTAGTATCCTATAGAGACTGAATGGTTTATGGTTTCACGTCCGGCTTAAACACACGATGTTCTTTCCGGGTGATACCTTTATGGCAATTGAAGCACAGATACATGTAGATCCAGTGACTGGTAACAGACGCTGTTAAGTTCAATTTCTGCAGTCCCTGTTAGTTCTACATATTCCATTCAGTTAGATTGACGTCGATCATCAGGTTATCCACATTTTTTATGTTGTCGTCGGTTATTACTCTGTTATAAAAAAAGATGATACTTAATTATTAACATAATTATTCTCGAAGCATCACTAACGCTGGGTTAATATGCCACAAGTATCGATCAATCGTTATTCAAAGCAATAAGACACTTCGGCTGTATATGTTAATATTCTGCCACTGCAGAAGTGTTTCGTTTAGAAAAACTAATTAATAGTAAGCTGTTCGGATTCAGTCACTCGGGGGTTTAGGTGTGGATTATCTATGACAGGTTTACTATTCCGATGTCTTTAACCATCAAGGTCACTGATTTGAGACAGAGAGAGACTCGGAGAGAGAGGGAGAGCCGCCAGGCCAAGTTGGAATGTACTTCCATCCCCTTCGAGTGGAAATTTTCATCCCTTGATGAAGTCAATATGGGAGTCTTTTTCCCAAATAATATAATTAATAACTTCAATCCCGGTTTTAGAAAAAAATATCAGTGACACTCTGATAGAAACGTACTGGAGCGCATCATGTCTGCAGCTTGTATCGAGTATCGTGATTGGTCAGTCTGTGTCACACGCGTTCTACGATATACGCATGTGTGAAGGTTGATTCCACAACGTGGGATTCCGCATTTATAGGTTATACGGAGTACCATATTATATTGTATGTGAATCGACCATCACCATCATTGCACAGCGATAAATTCGACATTCTAATACCATCCAATTTAATCTGTATACCCGATTGGTCAGATGAAAATATTTGAGACCGTAAAATTTGCATTAACTGTCGCAAATTGTTTCGACGTGCTACGCGATCGCTCTCGGTCGTCTGTTTCATGAACACCTGGCGAACACCGGGACTCCAAGGCATTATCGAGTAGTACCGGTACAACTGCATGAGCGAGCAATTTCTAAAGTAATGTTATTAAATTACTTTGGAAAGGAAGTGAAATTAGAATAGGAATAAAAATGTAGTATTTTAGTATTTGCGGACGTTAATGCTGGTTTTACAGCCGCGAATATCCGTTTGACAGACTTCGCTGGTCTTCATCCGAGGAAATTAAAGACCAGCGCACCTGTGTCTGGATATTCAGACACAGCCGAGTTTGGATCCAAAACCTTTGTTTTCAACCACAGGCTGCATGGGGACAAGAATACATCCTACCATACTGTGTATAACGAGTGCACTCTCTTCCTATACACAGTATGACGGCATATACTCATACACAGGGGATACTAGAATTTTTGGACATCGAATTTTTGGAATCCATTGTCAGGCATCAGAAAACTCCCGTACACCCAGAAATTTCCCGAATTTCGGGACACCGGCGTCAGAAAAACGCGTGCGGTCGCCTTAATACTTTTAATAATAATGTCAAACTTCCAGCATTTGCTTGGTCTTGGCCTATAAAAAGAGGAACAACTTTCGCAGCATTAAAGATTAAAAAAAATTACGGTAAACATTCGTGGTCCGATTCTGTCGATTCTACGACCGAATTGCTTCTTGGAAAATGCCTCTTAAAAACTGTAAAACATCGAAAAGTACTCACAGTAATTTGGAAGAAAAATCTGGGCGAATTATGAACGGATTAGATTATCGATGGAGACTAACAAACGACAAAAGAAGACCAGTCGAGATTCCATGCTGTTCGCGCAGCAACAAGACATGGGGAGCATAAAATTTCGCAACTAACTTATTGATCGGAACTCGGACTCAATTTTTTTGACTGGGATGAATTATGGCGCGCCTATTTTCAAGCGTCACGTAACATAATAATTTATCATAACAGACTGTGGCATCATGGTATATCTCCCAATCCTATATTCGTTTGATATGTCAATTTGACATCAGGCTTTCTAATCAACTTAGGTAGCCATCTGTGACCACCCTCCAAAGAGGGGTTATCTCCCCTTCTTGCCAGTCAATCGACCCTTCTGTCATTCAATTTACATATAGCCCTGTACCAAAACATCATTCACACTACTGGGCTCGGACCACTATTAAATTTACATTGACGGCCATGTTAATGAAAGTGCACCTGGCTGATTTATTAATTATTTTTGGACTTTCATCTCTTGGCAGTTTGTAGTTCCATCCAAGTCCTGCATCGCCATCTACTTCTTGGCGGGGGTCGCCCATCAAAATTTCGAACCAGAGCGTCCTGTTGGCAAGCACTGTACTTCCGGCGAATAACTTACCTCCAAAAAGCAGAGTCTACGCACCTGCATATAGTGCCTCAGACTGGCATGAATTATGCAGTGAATTCAAAATAAAAGTCACAACTCAAAAGGGCACTTGTCATGCTTAATGTTGGCCATGCAAGCCCTTGTCTCATTATCAAAAGGAAGCTGGGGAAAAAATCAGCACAAAAACTTGTCCTCTATGGCAGAGGTTATTTAGAGGGGTTAACGGCTAGGGACTTTTTTTTAGTGGTCCGAGCCCTACTAGACACATTAAATTCAACCAATCCAAATGAAATTTGGGAGGCATGTGACCTGTCCACTTACCATTTCATGTTAGCCTATCTGAGCTACTTCCATCAAATATGTCTCGGAATATGAACCATTAACTACATCTACCCCATCTTTCTTCACAATACACATGTATTCACTATAGTGTGAGGTGCCTTATGGCATTGCCTAAACCAAGAAAACTCCTGTCACTGAGGAGCTGATCAGTCTCAAAATGGATTCTGCATACATCTGTGAATCCTATACCTAAATAGAAATATCCCTAAACTGTTTCTGGATTTTTCAATAAATTTTTAAAAAAGATGCCAAAAAATTCAGATTTTGGGGATTTTTATGGTAAATATATTTCAGTGGAAAAACTAAAAATGTGTACCTGTCAAATTCTGGTCTGTATGAAAGGGGGACATCTAATACACAAATAAATGCCAGGCAGTGGCAAAAAAAATAAATAGCAAGACCCTGATTTCAAAACTGCATACCATAATACACATAATCATGTGTATCCATTAGGGTGATACGTGCAATACATTACTGTGATCAGCCTATGATGAAAGGTGTCAGATCAATTGACACACACTTTTGTCATAGAGACAGATAGTATATAAACTTTACCAATTACATGGCTATCTCATCACATCTCTAAAACATCACCAGATCAGCATGCGAAACTCGAAGAAACGGAAGCGAGTTAAGAAAGGAAAGCGAGGGAGCTTGGTCACCCGGTTCAAATTGGGTGATAAATTACTTCCCAAAAAGTCTGCCATGCACAGGAGACACCCTCAACTTCAGGCATCATAAAAAACTCTGAAGAGGTGGAAACAACTAAACAGAATGAGCCAAAATCAGCATGGCACCCCAGGTATGACAGAGAGGAATTCAGCAAAGTCACCAGAGTTGGTTATGATGGCCATACCTACATAATTCTGGATGAGGAAGGAAGGTCTGGGAAGGCAAAACTATTACATCCGAAGGAGTCGAAGAAGCCGGATTTAGCAGAAAAGTATGCAAAAGGCTCCAGCAGAGCAGGGGAGGATAGGTCTGAGACTGTTGCACCATTACACCTACCTGCCCACTTCCACAATTTGCCGTCAGTGAGGTGAAAAGAGGATTATGCTGGAAACAAACTTATGCAGGGGACATAACTGAAATAGTACAAAGACTACCTAAGGTGTTGGAGTGAGTGAGTGAGAGAGTGAGTGAGTGAATAGGGTTTAACGTCGCTTTCAACATTAAGGTGTTGGATGCAACAATTGACTGTTATGATGGAAACTGTGGAAGTTGTAGAAGGCATGCTATAGTTTGTGGTGGAGGTGTTAATACTAGTTGGTGGAAGAAATCTAGAAGTCTGAGTGCAAACAACATCAAGTGGTTAAATTTGGATGACAATTACAGAATACTGGTGCGAAAAATATTGAATATGAAATTGCATGCAGCAGCCAGCCCTTGAAACCAAATTTCAAACACATGTAAGTCAGAAGGAACAAACAGGGCATTCTGTGCCTCAGTGTCAAAAAATATGAACTTCTCTACCAATGCGGCAGCGAGAGCTGGATCCACAGTCTTAAGACGGAATCTCGGTGAAGGAACATCACAGCATAAGAAACTTGAAGCACTCCCTGCACCCCTAGAAACTGGCTAATATGCCTGCAAAAACCTACAACAAAACAAAAGCAATGCGATTATGAAAGATCATATAAACAGAGGCCAGAGGTTAAAAGAAGACAAATCTACAATAAAGCAATTAAACTTAAAAACTATATAAAAGCTAAGAAAGCTAAAACCGATGCGGATAAGGCAAAAGAAAGAAGAGAAGGCTACAAGAAAAGACAGCTTGGCAAACACATGTATGCCTGACTTTGAGAAAGACCACATTATAAAGAACAAGAGTTGTCTCCCCTGATGCGTTGGACTCACCTGTTAATGCAGGAATTCAGGTGTGACCCTGAACAAACAATTTGGATACTGTTTACCCAAAAATACATGGCCTGAACATTTCTCCATGGCCCTACACCTCTGTCTCTGATTATTAACAAAGCTGACTTCTGCACTCAGGTGTGCAATATTGTGACAACTTGACTGATGACATAAGTGGCTTATGTCACTGGTGAATTCTTCTAAATTTATATTATGATGCAAAATAAATTTCAAACGATGAACGTGAATTATTCTCCATGTTTTCTTTCCAAAAGGCTGGATATTAATCACTCCATAATGGGGTGGCTGCTTCTTCTGCACCCCAGTCCACAGTAAACATGCTCCATTCGAGCCTAATTGGCTATTATAATTAATTTTTTCGAAATATTTTGCTCTCCACGTGGTATACAACTCAGCCATCTTTATCACTAAACTATGAAATTGACATCAGTGAGAGATTGTCATCCAGCCTCCTAGTATGACTTACCTGAACCGGTGACATATGTATTCTGTGTTTACGCTTTTAGGGCTCGGACCACTATTAAATTTACATTGACGGCCATGTTAATGAAAGTGCACCTGGCTGATTTATTAATTATTTTTGGACTTTCATCTCTTGGCAGTTTGTAGTTCCATCCAAGTCCTGCATCGCCATCTACTTCTTGGCGGGGGTCGCCCATCAAAATTTCGAACCAGAGCGTCCTGTTGGCAAGCACTGTACTTCCGGCGAATAACTTACCTCCAAAAAGCAGAGTCTACGCACCTGCATATAGTGCCTCAGACTGGCATGAATTATGCAGTGAATTCAAAGTAAAAGTCACAACTCAAAAGGGCACTTGTCATGCTTAATGTTGGCCATGCAAGCCCTTGTCTCATTATCAAAAGGAAGCTGGGGAAAAAAATCAGCACAAAAACTTGTCCTCTATGGCAGAGGTTATTTAGAGGGGTTAACGGCTAGGGACTTTTTTTTAGTGGTCCGAGTCCTACTATAATCTCACCAGTCAAACAGTCTTGGTCAGTATACTCATTACTGGGTTATTTAATTTTGCAGATGTGAATGTGCGGTGGGCATTAATTGATTCCGATAAACAAATACCCGGTATTGCTTGTTTTCAAACAAACGACCGTTAGCTTTGATATGGTGTTGTTGTTGTTGTTGTGAAGAGATGAACAGTTATTTTATTTCCGATAGTCACCGAGTGTTTGTTTTCTTTTGACTGTCGAATTTCCCAATTGCGCAGCAGTTAATTGATTCTGGTTATTTCAATTTGATGCGATGCAGAGCAGTTCTGATAATCTCGCACTTTAAATTCCGTCAAAGCTTAGTGAAGACCGAATGTGTGGAGGATGCCAGGGCGTTTTTTTCGCCCTGTTTTAGTAAAAACGGGATGGGTGTGACGTGGAACTGACGTCATTCTGCGCATGCGCAGTAGACAAAGTGTATGGAAATTGACGTTCTGGGGTCTAGGTGGCCCACTATTGGTCCGATGGAGTCGTATGACGTATCAATGTGAACCATTCTTGATGGAGCATCCGAGGGAATGGGCGTGACATGAAACTGACGTCGTTATACGCATGCGCATTAGACAAAGAGTATGAAATATACGTTTTGGGGTCTAGGTGTGCACCTATTGGTCCGATGGAGTCGTATGAGGTATCAACGTGAAGCATTCGTGAAGGCGCATCCGACGAGATGGGTGTGACGTGGAACTGACGTCATTCTGCGCATGCTCCAGCAGGAATTGTGGGAAAAGGGTATGGAATTAGACATTTTGGGGTCTAGGTGGGATACTATTGGTCCGATGGTGTCGTCTCATGTATCAATGTGAAGCAGTCGTGAAGGAGCATCCGACTGTGCTAATGGTTTGTCGTTGTCAGCATTCTGCGTATGCGCAGACAGGGAATTGTGGGAAAACGGTATGGAAATAGACGTTTTGGAGTCTAGGTGGGCCACGAGTGGGCAGATTGAGGTATCAATGTGAAGCATTCGTGAGGGAGCATCCACCTGGACTAGTGTGTCGTTCGTCTTCAACATTCTGCGCATGCGCAGTATACCAAGTATATGGAAATAGACATTTTGGCGCCGACTTGGGTCAATATTGGTTTGTTGTGGTCGTATGAGGTCTTATTTTGAAGCTCTCGTGAAGCAGCATGCGACTGTGCTCATGCTTCGTCCGTGATCAATAGTCTGCGCATGCGCAGTCTGGTCGTAGTATAGAAAGCAAGCATTTTGGGGATGCGTGGGAGTGTGTTTGGGGAACTAAACCCCATGTGTGTCCATGGTTGTGGTTTTGGTGGTGTGGGTTCTGCGCAAGTGGGTGTGTGACGTCATTTCCGGTTTCACTAAAACTACATCCGAACCCAGAAGAGTTCCAATTTTCCCTTAGACGTAGAGTCCAGATTTTCAACATATAAGTTTTCTCTGGCCCGGCCCGCCCCAGCTGCAGCGCACGCGGGTTATCCAACTGTACGCAGGCGCGTGCGGGTTATCCGGAAATGGGCAAGGGTACTATATCACATCGGGGTATATATTTCATCCAAGTTCAGACATGATCGCTACAATGTTGCGGCATCGATATACAGAGCTTGAACACAAAAAGGTGATTGTAAATTAACCTGGGAAGGATGGGCAGTTTTATTTGGACCAATCAGCGGTCGAGAAAAAGAGCCAATGAGCGATCGATAAAAGAACCAATGGACGGGTACTAGAATTTCGCTCACGTCTGAGCCTAATTTCGGGTATCAGGATGCTTTCGCTTACGTCCGCGCCTACATCCGGGTTCTTGTACATCCGGGTAAAGTTTTCTGGACATTGATTGGTTACAATTGGCCCCATCCTAGGCCATTGATTGGCTACTTTCTCCACGGTGTTTAAGGCCAGTTTGACCGAATCCCCACATGTCTGTTATAGCCTTCATGCATTATGCTCATATAGAAAACACACACGACAGGTTTTTTTGGTGAGATCTCATTTTGTCTTTTATTCAACAATAAATAACAACAACAACGTGAGAACAATCACGTGAAAACTGAAGCCCAAAACAGGGGGCTTTTCGCGAAAGAACTTAAGCCCAGAACAGGGGGCTTACACATTAAAAGAACTTAAGCCCAGAAAAGGGGGCTTTTCGTGAAAGAACTTAAGCCCAGAACAGGGGGCTTGTATATTGAAAGAACTTAAGCCCAAAACGGGGCTTGCACATTGAAATGATGGGCGACCGAGTACATCGCGATCCTCGGACTTGGGGTACTCGTCAAACATCTGAACGATGGAAGATGAGGTTCTTCCCCGGCATCGATGGTATAGGTAAAACAAGCAATATTGTCCGCACACGCTACTGGTCAGGCTTTGCAACGTTTGACTGTTCCAACACCCCGTCTCTGTGCCTTGATCCATGAAGTATGTTAAATCGGGATGGAGGAGTGGCCGGTCGTACGGGTCAAAGTATTCGCCCTGCTGTTCTGTCAAGTACACGGCCACCCAATGTTCACGGGCCGATCCATCGGGTCCGTGTTGAGAACGTAAGCAGCAGGATACATACGGTCTAATGGAAACACACCTTGGGCGAACACCCCTTGAAAGACCATACGTGTCCCTGTGTCATTCTCCGGCACAGTGGTTATCTGGTCTGTATCCATGTTAGGTGGCAAAGTCGCATAGGACGTTGTGCACCTTGTGCACTTGAATGATGTCAAACTCGGCGTAGCAGATCACACTGTCGATGCTCCGAACGGCTCGTGCAAAGTGGATTTCCAACCGTAAATTGCCTTGCTTGGCGATGGCCAGCTGATGGTCGTTCTCTAAGGTGGGGGTCAGATCGAAACAGAACAACGCGTATCCGTTCGCCTAGTCCTCCCGACTGATCATATTCCTTTCGTC
This sequence comes from Hanleya hanleyi, assembly GCA_036873755.1. NCBI lineage: Eukaryota > Metazoa > Mollusca > Polyplacophora > Lepidopleurida > Hanleyidae > Hanleya > Hanleya hanleyi. The sequence continues at coordinate 28,660 of JAVTVY010051464.1, read as the reverse complement.
CTGGTTGATTTGACCGGTGGCTGTAAACAGGCTCCGATAGGCTCGAATGGAATTCGCGCCCAAAGTTTGGTGTTAAGGCCGTATCTGGGACTGGGTAGGCTCCGCTGAAACTGGTATTTTCCACACAGACCAGGATCAATCGCTCAGGTAGTTCCCCCAGAAGCAGGTTTTCTTTGTTGGCGCTCATATTTCCAGCCGACACAGAGAACACTTTCGTTTGCACACGCCGGATATGGTACTGGGTTGGTTTTGTTTCGAGGTTTTGAGGTGTCCCAATTGAAAAGCTGGATTCGGTTTCACTTTTCTGACATACAGGACTGCGTCTTGGATGACAATCTTAAAGTCAGTAGCATGCCCCTCTACGTTAGTGGCCATCAAGGCGAAGGTCGGAGGCGGCCGTATCAGTCGGATTTTGCTGGAGACCTTGTTCAAGAGGTACCGGTCTTGCATGAACATGTCTGCGTGCAGTCGACCCACGGGATCCACCGAGACACTGTTCGCGGTCAAAGCCTTCCGTTTGTTATATCCCGCTGTTATTGTCGCTCTCTACGCCCATGTGCTCGGCTGTGTCCTGGTAGAATAAAGCGGATGTGAGCTGTGATTTTTTAGCCTCTCGTCCATACAACAACAGCGTCTCGATGTAGGCTCGATATGGGTACGTGTTGGTCGAGTCACTAATGAGTTTGTCGCTGAGAAATATATCCACCCGTTGAAACATAGAATGCAGCCAGAGATTCGTCAGACCCGCCGTTGCTTGGTCGACGATTCTGGAGCCATCCCCATTGACGACCTTGGCTTTCACATACAAGTATGTATGGGCTAAATCCTGGGGAGCGGGAGATGCTCCACCCATAATCCTTGTTCGGCACTGGTCTGTGTGGGCGGGACGGTCCACAAATCAAACTCACTGTTAGTGGAGGATATTTTTAGGTATTTTTATCCATCCCGCATACTGCGACACCATAGTTAAGTATAGGACGCCTTTGTTAAATAAAGCAGTATAAGTTTTAAAACCAGGACCTGATATATTTCTACATTTGCTGATAATAGATCCAAGCGCCCTACCTGCGGATTCCGACAAGGTCTTAGCAGCAATTTCAAAATTCACATATTCTGTAAATATCACCCCAAGATACTTTGTAACTATCGATTCAGCCAATAACTGTAGTACCCAACTTTAGTTCAAAAGTACTTCGTTCTTCCCTACTTTTTCCAACGTGAATAATTTTTTATTGATTAATATTAACATTAAATCTCAATTTGCTGCACCAGGTATTAACAACATCTAATAAATGTTGTAAATCAGATTCACTCTCAGCTAAAAAAAAAAACAATGTCATCCGCATAAGCCAAAATAGATATAAACTTTTCGTTTATATTAACTCTCAAATTACATTGTTTTACTTCTTCAATGAAACCATTTATATCGATGGAAAACAGTGAAGGCGATATAGTATCCCAATGCCTCACTCCGGAGTTAGTTATAATCTAATCGGTAAGATGGTTAATAACCTTTACAGCAGACATAATATTAGAATACATTATTTTGACAACTCTATACCATCGATTCCAGAACTCATTTATAAAAAAAAAAATTCTGTTAACCAAAACAAGGCCCTTTTAAGGCCAATGAAACAAGAGTAAACAGGCTTACCCTCCGATACTTTGCATAGAGGATATATGGTCCATACAGGATCTAAATCTTTTTTGTTTTGTGTGTAGTTGATAAATCTGATTTTTGTTTCAATCCTAAACATCCCAGATTATATTTTCCTCAGTTATGACTAGCCTTGAGATAAATAAGAAAGTCATTAGCACAAACAAAGCCACTGAAGGTGAATCAAAAGCGCTCCCCGACAATTGCCCGTGGGACTTTAATTTGTATCGATAAAAATAGGACACGTCATAGGAAAATTATACAAACACGGAATAAGAACGACAGTTTCTTTATTTTAACGACCTAGGATTGATTTGGGGTGTAAATATTTTTGAGACAAGGGAAACCCCTTCCAGTAAATTTTAAAGATAAGAAACATGGGGCATCATAATTTTTGTAATGTATGAATGGTCCATACAGGTGCATGAACTCGAGGTTTGGAAAGCACACAGGTCTCTAGGCGGCCATAAACATCCTATATTTTTGCAACCGTTCCATATTTTAATATATAACAATTGTACTATAAAACATATATTTTAGGGAAAATGGCAACCAGTTATTCTAAAGAGAGAAGACTTCGTGTCCTTCATCGTACTCAACAAGATTTTGGATATAACTTTCCGTGAGCAACTATCAACGAATGTCCACCTTGCCCAGGCATTGCCTATATACATATGTTTGTGCTAATTTAGCTAGTTTGGGGTCACTCGATCTAAAACATCAAAAAGTATACAATATCATCACTGCAAATCCTGTATAAATGCCTATACACATATACCATTGTAGCCATGTCACTCATCATTCTCAAACTACATTAGACATCAACTCCCCGAAATACATACCTTCAAACCTCACACATTTACTTATGGAAGGAGCATGTAACTCCTTTTTTATGATGCACAATTCAAACAAAATAAGTTTGGTGACCAGGATTTCACGCCGAGCCATCTTTACACTTTTTCCATGGGGCTGTATGATTAACTCAGGGTAAGGCCAGACGAGCTATACGAGTTCGATCCGCGATAATACGGGCCATGAATTGGTCCTACATGAGCCCCTGTTGATTCAAAATCTATTTAAATGTTCAAATTATTTTTGTTCGTCTGCCTTGATGAGTCTTTGGTCCAGCAGTGAGCCATTAATACCAACAAATCGAGCCAAGATATCAAGAATTTCAGCGCGGTCTTTCACTGGATCATGGGTCAAGTTAAAAACTCGTTTGAGTTAAGTTGACTATTTTTGGATCATCCAGCTTTCAAGAAAGTGGTCCCCAAACTTTCAATTATTGTTGGCGGACTACTGAATCAATGTATATATTCTCGCATCTTTCATGTAACATATTTTGAAAAATGACTTGTCGCCTCAGTCTTCCTGTCTGGTTGGTATAGCTAAAAAGAAAAGAGTAACACGAATATAGTTATCTACATCGTATGTAGGCCTACATCAAATAGGGGAAATTGGGTTACGCCGAGATATTTTTCGCTTTCTTGCAAAACATCTCCGCTATTATAGTCCTGTGGAGTAGCCTTGTGTGTGCTTCAGTTATAACTAATATTTAGTATGACAGTTTCAATCAAAAGAATCTGAACTATCTTTTACACTTTTGTATAGAATCACATTTTAACAAGTCAAAACAGAATGTGTCACCTGACGCACTGAAGTGCAGTGGGACAATGACAGATTGCTTTTTAAATCAAGCGTAGACTGTTATGTTTCCAGTGGATGAGTGAGTGAATAGGAATTAACGTCGCTTTCAACATTATTTCAGTCATATCACGATGTTTGGTTCCTATTAATTTTCGTACCCAGAAACCACACTGGTAGGGTCCTATTCCTTGAAATGAAATTGAGTGTTTGTCTTAATCGATATACAGGCCCACACATGGTTGGTTGTATGCTTGGGATACAAAATAATATACCGTGGGCGTGGATATACGTACCTCTTGGGTCTTAAGCTGTTAAGAACGAGATGACGGCCGCACATTGGAAAACAAGGAAAATGTCTGAATTTCTGTCCATTTGCGCGCGCCGAACTCTCCATGCTACCAAACATATTAACCTATTTATGGAAATGAACGCGGACTATACATATATTCACCACAGCGACTATTGTCAACTACAAAACAGACGCCTCAGATCTGCAATGGGTCACTTGATCCACTAGTTTTACATGTATTATCATGTTTGTATCAGTCGTGTTAGGTCAACCATCATAATTGTGCCTATTCGGATTATAGTACATGTTAATGTTACACTGTGTTAATTAGGTGTAACGTGTACGAGCAGGACCAGTCGTGGTATTTACCAAAAACGAATCAATAGCCGGGATTGCCCATTGGCCTTAGATAGCCCCATCTCTAGTAGAGATCCGGGGATCGAAGAGATGATCACAGCCCTACAAGAATGACTGACGCTGATGTAAAGGTCTAATATGGTATATTCTGCACAAATAGTATACGCGGTTACAGGTAATGGAATAGAACCGCGTGGCTTAGACAGGGCATCTAAGGAGATGTAACGTTATGCAGTAAAATAATATTTACATATATGCACAGATACTAGGATAGTGTATGCAAATAAACTTGATGTTATATACAAATAATAAAAGAGAGTGTGTGCATATAATTGTACAGTTACAGTTATGGTATCAATATGTGTTGGTAGGGAAGATTGGGGTACAGTGGGACATGGGGCACAGCGGGACATGGGGCACAGCGGGACATGGGGCACAGTGGGACATGTGGCACAGTGGGACATGGGGCACAGTGGGACATGTGGCACAGTGGGACATGGGGCACAGTGGGACATGGGGCACAGTGGGACATGCCGTCTAGCTCCTTTATTGAGTACAGAAAGCTACCATCCCTATACAATCCCTATATTGATTACATATAAAAACTAATATTGCTAAAAAATTACTAGCAAAAAAAACTGTTTTTGGGCAGCGCAAGTCAATTCTGAGGACTAAGAATGATATTTTGTTATAACAAGTTTTTTAGCAGTACTTCATTGCTGTTTTGTTACTACTGAGAAAGGATGGACAAAGGTACAATTTAAATTAAAAAGATTTATTATCTCATCTGTATGTATTAGTTTTTTTCATCAAATGGAAAATGTCATGCACCTGGGGCGGACTGGGACACTTTTGCTGGGGCACACTGAGACGATAGAAATCAAATGGTGAAATTTTCGTTGACCCTAAAATGGTATAAAATGCATTATTCTGTTTCCTGGATTATAATAATTGCTAACCCTATCAGATTTGATGAGTTTACTAACACTAACATTTCGTTGGAATGAAAATCATACAAAATATTTTTCCCGCCAATTTGGTCCCTGGGAAATATTTTACGTGAAGCAGGGATCTGAAAGAGCAACTAACATAACCATCGCTGTTGAATGTTCTAAATCCCTATGGAACATATTAGTATATACTTGACATAACATGTATTTTAATCATTGTCCCATCGCACCCCGGCGGGCGTCCAAGAGTACCCCATAGTGGAGCAAACTGGAACACATTTTTTAACGTTTTTAAAAACGAATTCTGGAGAAAAGTATAAGAGATATTTTAGAATTTTTTACATGACTATGTCATACTAAATATATTTATAACGAGAGTATAGAAGGACCACACTACATGACAATAATAACAGAGATTTTTGCAAAAAAGGTGAAAATTGTCCCAGTGTACCTCAATCTCCCCTACATATATCTTCTTGCATGGCGAATTATAACTTTTTTTTATATTATCAAACTTTGCAGCTACCGAAATAGTTATATAGAAACCATTAATTTACAAGCATTTGTCGACTTCTGAATGAAATATAATATTTGAAAGCTGTAGTGTCCAAGCACTTAGTTTTGCATAAATAATGATAATGAATACTCCCTACAGTAACTGCTCCCTCATGAATATTCATAGTGCATCCGGGTTACAGGTTGTTAGCGGAAGCCCGTCATTGGAATGTAAACACGTGTTCTATGAAATAGATCATCATCTGAACAAGATTCTTAGTTTGTTATCATTACATCTGGCGAGGAGATAAATTGGCTTGTGGAGTTGTGGTAAGCTCGGACAATATCCGATATGGCAGGACTCCTAAATTTACCCACTCTACCTCCGTTCCAGGCGGACTCTGACCAGACATCGTTGGCGACACGTTGGGAAAAATGGCGCGAACAATTCGACATCTACATTCTGGCCACTGGTGTGACAAATGACAAGCAAAAGAGAGCCTTGTTGTTACATCTAGGAGGTGAATCAGTGCAAGATGTGTTTCGCGGACTAACAGATACTGGCGATTCTTTCACAGATGCTGCAGAAAAACTCGACGAATATTTTCTGCCACGCAAAAACATTCGATACGAGCGGTATGTTTTCAAGCAAACAGAACAGCAAACAGGTGAGTCAGTTTCACAATTTGTTACTCGTCTACGTGCACTAGCGGGGACATGTGAATTTGCTGATATTAATGACGCAATAGCTGACCAGGTTGTTGAAAAATGCCAGTCATCTCAGCAAAAACGACGGCTTCTCAGAGACACTAATATTGAACTCGACAAAATCTTAGAAGTAGCACGTGCGTTGGAGACGTCCAATTTACACACACAACGTATGGAAGCCCATTCGGTGCCCACTAGTCAAACTTTGAATTTTGTGTCAAATGGCCAAAATAAGCAGCAACGAAACCGATTTCCCCCCAAACGACCCCAACATCAACAGAAATAATTTCATCCACAAAGGAGGGGAACCTGTAGAAACTGTGGGAGGGATTGGCCCCACACAGGTAAGCCTTGCCCTGCTATAGGAAAAACATGTGATTTATGTGGAAAATCAAACCACTTTGCAAATGTGTGCCGCAGTTCTCAACAGGGACAAAACGTAAAAGGGCAACCTGGCCAATTTAAAGCTAGACAATATCCAAAACGCAAAACTGTCAACCAGGTAGATATGTACCAAGGGGACACAACTGATGATGATGAATATGTATTCACTGTGCGAGATCAGGCATGCAGTATCGGTCCAGGTACAAAACAGCCGAAAACACATGTGACAATAGACGGTGTCAGTGTGAATGTTTTGATCGATAATGGTGCGTCGGTAAATGTCATCGACAAGACGAGCTACGATAACATTTCGAAACAGAAACAAATACAGCTCAAAAGGCCAAACTCGAAGATATTCGTGTATGGTTCGAGCAGCCCGCTACCAGTGTTAGGGACATTTGATGCCACTGTAGAAACGAGACATAAGCTATGCAGTGCGGTATTCTATGTGGCTGACCAAAAATGTGGATCGCTACTGGGATACGAAACGGCTACGGATTTGGGACTTCTGAAAATCCCTATCGACGGTGTAAATGCAATAATTCGATCCTGGTGTATTGTTTGTCAGAGCTTTCATTCAAGACATTATGGATCTGCAACTTCTGGATAATTGTATTGAGTTCCACTCCTGTAAAATTATTGTAATTTACTAAAGTGTGTGACATTTTGTGCACAAATTCAGGCATTTCATTATTGACAATATTTGATACAATTGGACTGATCTCAGATTGTAATGCAATTAATGTTCGAATAAATTTCACACATTTATTACCATTTGGCTGTGTCCATTTCTTGATGTTTCCATTGCCGTCATCTCCCTGGGCAGTCCAAAAGTGGAATGAGACGCCAATCCGCTTCATCCCCTCCTCCAGCTCTTTCTCTTTTTTCTGGTCTATTGCCCAGGTCACAATCTGGTGGTAGTACACATGATATATGACACTTAACTGCATAGCTTTTTTTAACAAGCCACATTATGCACAGAAGCACACACACACAACTGTAAGTTTGTGAAGAAATTTCTAAGGCCTGTCGCCGGTATGGGAAGAGAGGGTTACCATTGTAGCAGCATTTCCCTTTCAAAAATATTATCGGAATCGCCATAAATTTAGTATAATTAAACAAACCTGGTTAAACAACTTCAAGCTTATCCGAATCCTCAGATGGAGATCGTCAGGGACAATGGAAGTGGGCTCGATGAAAGGACACAAGTCTTCCCCAACATAGCCTCGGTGATCCTCACTGCCGTCTTGAAGACATTGCATCCTGTCGGTGGTGCTTCTTTTGATTTCCCACGTTGGAACTTATAACAGAAATTATTAAATAACTATCTATGATATGAACACAATACAAGGAAATCGGCCTGCTTCGTATGGCCACCAAATCGGGCCAATATGAGGAAGGCGGGCCAATACGGGAAAACAGGGCCAATACGGGGAAACAGGGCCAATATGGTCCGGGCCAATATGACTTTCAACATGGCGATGTTGACGATGAATGATCCTCGATTCGTGATCTTATTTTCATGCTTTGAATGGATATTCAGTACCTTCTGGGATAATTTTCGAGAGATCTATACGTATCGGTACACAAACCTTGAAATCAAGTGTGGTAAGTCATACAGATGTAGACTATAGTGACGCGAGCGTGACATCGACTTGCTAAGCACAAGCAGACGACAAAACAGTGATCCAACACTTACAACAGCTAGTGCACTGATGAACGAGGCTATGACTGCAGTGATATTTTATGACAGAAGACGATGCCATATTTGCAGCTAGAAGAGCTAATCACGTGTGAATGGTAACGATAGTAATTAGATGCGAACGAAACACCTGGACGATGATGTTGAAAACTAGGGTCTCAATAGGTCTTCGATTCTCAAATCGGGATTGGATTTGGATCAATTCACCATATTTCAAGGTTGTATTTTGCCTCACCATTCTCATCAAATAAAATTAGTATATTACTTCCATGATATAGATTGTATTGTTAAAATTTCATCTGCTTCTATCTGTTCGACTCCAGTTTTCTACGATGAAGAACCCCGCCCAGGTTGAAGATGATCGGCCTATTCACCGTCCCGATTATCGCATTCGATTATCCACTTTCTGACTATAGTGGTACATCGAAACTACATTAATCGTGGGAAATAAGGAAAGAAATAAGAAATATATATAAGGATTTGGGGGGAGTCGCTGTACTAAAATATTCCTTGATACATGTATTATAATCGATGAAAAAAAAGGTTGTTGTTGAGTTATTTAATAAAAATGTCATTAACCAAGTGTTTTCATATTGGCCAGGTTATAGGTCCTCGGTCAGCCGTATTGGCCCTCGGCCTGCGGCCTCGTGCCAATACGGCAAACCTCGGACCTATAACCAGGCCAATATGAAAACACTTAATTAATAACATAATAGCATGCTATATTTGTACCTAGCTGATTACATAGATATGAGATAATATGTCGTCCTGAATATTTGTTCTTTATTTAGGTATCACTAAATAGAGTGACAAACAAGAATTATGGAAGCGTGTAGTCTTTGATGGACGATGGTTAGAGTGTGTTTGTCAGACAAGTAGTATGTATTTAGCCTGTTAAGCTTGACACAAAATGTACATGCTACCATGATGCATGTTTTATCAGTAAATTTCATGTTCGCAAACTTACTGCTCTATTGGCAGCATTCATGCCTTTTATGAGGGTTAGGGCCTTCCAGTCACATGTCAAGATCCTGAAATTGAAATGAGACACAGAACATGTATTAGATTATCCAGATGCGTATAGTGCACTACTAATATTAGTGAAATCAGTGTTTTATCATCGGAGTAATACCAACCATGAGACGATAATTCTTTTGCCGCCAATTTGTATCCCCTCTGTACTGGCAATTTTCATTTCATGAAAGGCATTTTTGACCACATTGCAAGGGTTTCCCGGTCTTCCTCACCTGCGAAAGATACATGAATGTGTGTGTTGAATGGTGAATACATTTGGGGTTACTCCTGTGAAAACTTTTCTAAAATAGTTTATTCCATCATCTGTCTGAATTCATACATAAATAACCATGTTATCAATTGTGCTTGGACAAATATAGAAGTATATGTAGAACGAATACAGTAACTACATAACCACAGATAGATCACCCATTTGTTCGATATAAATGGAACGAGGGTTTTAAATTATTCAGGCTACACCCAGGTTGTCGACAGCAATATGTATATGAAAATGATATTCTATGCTCTTGAAAGAATAGGGTGACGCTGGTAACTCTTTGGCATACAATTTCTTGAAATATATATCAAACAGTTTTTGTGGAAAATGACAATATAATTTCAAGTATTTTTATATGTAAGTTGGAATTTGATAGCTTTGACTTGTGAATGTAATCTTTGGTCAGCAGCACCAAAGTATTCACTAGCCTCTGTGCAAACTTCCTAAGTAGCTTGTTTTATTATGATACCGGATACTAACATTTGTAGGACAAAACTTAATATGCCATACCCATATAGAAGAAAAGAGTCAGCTCATCATCAGGGGTAGTGCTGATTCGTGAATCAGGTGTTTTTGAATCCCTGGGCGTCAAAAGTTTAACAACACCTCTCACTGAATTCAATTTTGTTGTTATTTTCGCCCCATCACAGGAGAAACGCATGGTGATTCTCCTGATGTCATCATGGTCGTCATAATGGTCGTCGAGGATGTCCTTATGTTCGGGTAGTTGCAGAACATAATCTAGTACGTCCTCTAATCTGCGAAAAGCCGCATCATCCTCAACCTGTTAAAATAGTTCAATTACGTTCTTATTTCCTCCGATTGTTCGGGTTTTAAAACAAGTTTTACTTGTATCTCACACATAGTATCTTAGTTTTGACAGCTAAAATCTCACAAGTATTTTTCAAGAAGTATAAAGCTACCAGATAGCTTTATTCATAAACTTTGAAATGTGCAATTAAATAAATAATATTGAGTTTTTTCTCAGTGCGTTCTATAGATCTGTTATATTGGTATCTTGAGAATTTGTTAGTGGATGTGAATAACTAATGAAGATAAAGAAAGTTATTTGATCTCACCCCATCACATTCTTGGATGGCAATCGAACCAGACAATCTTTTCTTCTCGTCCTGAAGAACGTTTTTAGATGGTATAATTGCATTCAACATATGCAGTTCATGCAAAGCTTCGTCTGACAGTCTGTATCTGTCTTTTATGCACAACACTTTCTGGACAGTGTCAAGACTTGCAGCATTCTTTTTTAGTTTGCTTGCACTGTCCGTGTCGTCTCGGGGACAGAATGACAAATGACTCTCATCATCAAATGTCAGATCGACTCGAACTCGTTTTATATCTGTATACAGGCCTGTTGAGCAACTGGAAAATACTTGTTCAATCTTTCTCTTTCTCTTTCTCTTCCTCTTCTCTTCTCTCTTCAATGCTGACATGGGTTTTGCATTTTTGTATATGGTCAGAGAGCTATTCTCTTTATTCACTGAACATGCATCCTGGATTTGCTTTTTCAGTTTAGCGATCTGTACATTTTTTTGTCGAATTTCCTCTTCCAGTTGTGTTCGTTCCACTGGTTCAATTCTTCTAACTGGAAGCGGGACAGTGTCACGGTTCTGGTACATCATGGATAATAATTAATATATTCATAACTACGCATCTACATTACAATAGGCATACGTTTTTAGTCCGAACTTCTGCCCACGAAAGCCAGACCAACCTGCTCGGATTCTCCTACAAATATATACACTCTGGATCTCTGTACTCTGTTGAAAAGTTGTATTTCCCGCTAAAAACCCGACCTTCAACCTTTGTAAATAAGAATCTCAACCAATCTCCTCATTGTTAAATTATTTGACTGCAGAATCTGTTCACGGTAATCGGCTAGAATACATAAATATTCGATATTGTTAAGCTCATGCGATGAATTAATCTGGCACAAAGTCCACAACAAAAGATTACAAACACAGTGCTAGTGGTTCTAGAATATAGATGTACATAACAATTGCTGGATGGTGGTTCGCTTGTGTGTTAGAATTGGGGAAATGACCTCGATTGATTCAGCTAATATACGTTGTATATATGTCGGTTGGGCCATGTGTTTTTTTGGCTGGGAGGTCTGTGAAATTTGAGACTGCCTGCCTGAGGACAGTATATTTTTAGATAGCTCAGAGCATAGCCATGTAAACGCATCTCGCTGGTCTAATTCAAGTCCACCACTCTGAATAGTGGTAGAGATTTCTTGGCATGTTAATGAGAGCAAGTCCCTGGTAACTCCTCGAGTCATTATTTGAGTTCTAATTGTGTAATATTAATCTAAGGAAGGGAGGAGTGTAGCATATTGCCAGTATACATTTAGTGACAGATTCAGGGGACATAACCCTGAGCGCCATCTTACCGCTCTCAAAGCACATGTTCATACGGTTATCTGTTTGGGGGGTTCCCGAGTAAGCTGTCGGCCATTAAACACGTTGCTTTTTAAGCTGATTCAATTCGTGTGTTCTTTGAGGTTTAATCCGGTATCAGTGTCAGGCGACACTACACCTACATACCCCAATACATCCTTAAAATTGTACCTTTGTGTTTTTCCTTGCATGAGCTATAAATTTGGCAAACATTATCAACCTTCCGACGGCGCATGCTTCGTTTCACAAACTCACTATGGTTGCACCCTTTCCGACTTGGGTTCGGATGTTTATTTTGCTGCAAGGTAATATCTACCGCGCGAGTCGTGGTTTGTTGGTCTCCGTTTTCTGTGATGGCATCAGACTCCTAAATAATTTACACGTTCGGCAGTATTAACAAAACTGTACCTCGCTGGTCCCCTAATCAATGTTAGACATTCATCTTTCGACAGGAAGTAGTTTATTTCAAGCGCTACAAGGTGACCAACTTCTTGTCAAACTTTTACCGTCAAAATTTTAAGCTGTGCGCGCCTCAACACATGAGGTGCTCATTTCGCTGTTTTCTCTGCCTGCTGAAATCAGTAAAACCACACAACAAATATACCCCCTCCCCCTTAATAAAACGATTCCACCGAGCCTCAACCCCCACATTGAATGGAATCTTGCGAATTCCCACCAAACAATAGATAAGTTGAGCTACGATACCCAATTTAGCGGTGTATACCTTACCTAGAGTCCATTTTCCAACACAGTTTGGTCAAATGCGTTCAGAAAATGTTGATGTAGTAGGTGGGCTTATTTCATCCAATCAGTCTGATATCAGACATGGGCTTGCATCATTCAATTGCCCGGAAGCTTGAAAAATTTCACGCGTTTTCATCAAATATTTTGCGCGCTATGCGATTTTTGCTACATGTACCCCCATGAAAATACAACAGTTTTCGGCTAGCTAAAGCACACATCTGGACTTGGCGATCAGGTCCGGATTTGTAAAGATACCATAACAAACGCTATGATTAGTTCTTGAATGGATGACCCATATATTCCTACATATTCGGAAACCTGTTACTAGCGTGTTGGTCCTTCCATTGAATTATTGTCATTTTTGCGATACGATACTATTAAAAACGCTAATTTTCGGCAATTTTGTGAATTAAATTTGATTTTGCTAAAAAATCAGAAGCGTGAAACTATCGAATTTAGTTATATATTAACCAGGAATGTTTCCTCTACAAATAGATGCCAAAAAATGCCAATTCGAAAGGAGGACAATGCAAATAATATTACAAAATCTGTCCCCACCCCCCATGTCTGGCATATAAATTCAGGATGACCCTTCCGGTTTATGTCAGACGTTAGCCAGGGTCAAACGAATCTTTCTGTACCAGATATTGTATTATTATTGCAGGCATCAGAGTTCAGGTACTTCTCATAAACTTGACAATTATTTCAGGTTTCTGAGTTCCACTGAGAGTGAATAAATAGCCACTGATGCAGGTAAAAAAATCCAAAGATGGAGGATAATCCAGTTAAAACTAGTCTGTAATGTCTGTATCTGACAACTTAAGCATCCTCAGTCGGGTCTCTGATCATTCTGTTATACCGTGAGACTGATTGGATTATAGTGCTGATATCGGCCAGTTCATTTTGAGACAAATATGGACATTACAATGATCACACGTTCTCACCAGAAATCAGCATTTTCGACCATTTTAGCATTTCAGCAAGGCACCAGATGATGTAAATCCACAAAATACAAAAAAGAATCAATCCATTCAGTGTAACTTGAAAATATATCTTGGTCGTACAGACTTGAGACGGTAAACGGCTAATAAATGTCACGAATAGCCGCCGATTTTAATCAGTAAAACCACACAACAAATATACCCCCTCCCCCTTAATAAAACGATTCCACCGAGCCTCAACCCCCACATTGAATGGAATCTTGCGAATTCCCACCAAACAATAGATAAGTTGAGCTACGATACCCAATTTAGCGGTGTATACCTTACCTAGAGTCCATTTTCCAACACAGTTTGGTCAAATGCGTTCAGAAAATGTTGATGTAGTAGGCATCAGACTCCTAAATAATTTACACGTTCGGCAGTATTAACAAAACTGTACCTCGCTGGTCCCCTAATCAATGTTAGACATTCATCTTTCGACAGGAAGTAGTTTATTTCAAGCGCTACAAGGTGACCAACTTCTTGTCAAACTTTTACCGTCAAAATTTTAAGCTGTGCGCGCCTCAACACATGAGGTGCTCATTTCGCTGTTTTCTCTGCCTGCTGAAATCAGTAAAACCACACAACAAATATACCCCCTCCCCCTTAATAAAACGATTCCACCGAGCCTCAACCCCCACATTGAATGGAATCTTGCGAATTCCCACCAAACAATAGATAAGTTGAGCTACGATACCCAATTTAGCGGTGTATACCTTACCTAGAGTCCATTTTCCAACACAGTTTGGTCAAATGCGTTCATAAAATGTTGATGTAGTAGGTGGGCTTATTTCATCCAATCAGTCTGATATCAGACATGGGCTTGCATCATTCAATTGCCCGGAAGCTTGAAAAATTTCACGCGTTTTCATCAAATATTTTGCGCGCTATGCGATTTTTGCTACATGTACCCCCATGAAAATACAACAGTTTTCGGCTAGCTAAAGCACACATCTGGACTTGGCGATCAGGTCCGGATTTGTAAAGATACCATAACAAACGCTATGATTAGTTCTTGAATGGATGACCCATATATTCCTACATATTCGGAAACCTGTTACTAGCGTGTTGGTCCTTCCATTGAATTATTGTCATTTTTGCGATACGATACTATTAAAAACGCTAATTTTCGGCAATTTTGTGAATTAAATTTGATTTTGCTAAAAAATCAGAAGCGTGAAACTATCGAATTTAGTTATATATTAACCAGGAATGTTTCCTCTACAAATAGATGCCAAAAAATGCCAATTCGAAAGGAGGACAATGCAAATAATATTACAAAATCTGTCCCCACCCCCCATGTCAGGCATATAAATTCAGGATGACCCTTCCGGTTTATGTCAGACGTTAGCCAGGGTCAAACGAATCTTTCTGTACCAGATATTGTATTATTATTGCAGGCATCAGAGTTCAGGTACTTCTCATAAACTTGACAATTATTTCAGGTTTCTGAGTTCCACTGAGAGTGAATAAATAGCCACTGATGCAGGTAAAAAAATCCAAAGATGGAGGATAATCCAGTTAAAACTAGTCTGTAATGTCTGTATCTGACAACTTAAGCATCCTCAGTCGGGTCTCTGATCATTCTGTTATACCGTGAGACTGATTGGATTATAGTGCTGATATCGGCCAGTTCATTTTGAGACAAATATGGACATTACAATGATCACACGTTCTCACCAGAAATCAGCATTTTCGACCATTTTAGCATTTCAGCAAGGCACCAGATGATGTAAATCCACAAAATACAAAAAAGAATCAATCCATTCAGTGTAACTTGAAAATATATCTTGGTCGTACAGACTTGAGACGGTAAACGGCTAATAAATGTCACGAATAGCCGCCGATTTTAATCAGTAAAACCACACAACAAATATACCCCCTCCCCCTTAATAAAACGATTCCACCGAGCCTCAACCCCCACATTGAATGGAATCTTGCGAATTCCCACCAAACAATAGATAAGTTGAGCTATGATACCCAATTTAGCGGTGTATACCTTACCTAGAGTCCATTTTCCAACACAGTTTGGTCAAATGCGTTCAGAAAATGTTGATGTAGTAGGCATCAGACTCCTAAATAATTTACACGTTCGGCAGTATTAACAAAACTGTACCTCGCTGGTCCCCTAATCAATGTTAGACATTCATCTTTCGACAGGAAGTAGTTTATTTCAAGCGCTACAAGGTGACCAACTTCTTGTCAAACTTTTACCGTCAAAATTTTAAGCTGTGCGCGCCTCAACACATGAGGTGCTCATTTCGCTGTTTTCTCTGCCTGCTGAAATCAGTAAAACCACACAACAAATATACCCCCTCCCCCTTAATAAAACGATTCCACCGAGCCTCAACCCCCACATTGAATGGAATCTTGCGAATTCCCACCAAACAATAGATAAGTTGAGCTACGATACCCAATTTAGCGGTGTATACCTTACCTAGAGTCCATTTTCCAACACAGTTTGGTCAAATCCCTTACTGTCCAGAAGTGTCACACTTCATGTGAAGTGTGCCTAGAAGTGCCTCTGAAGAGTACACTTGAAAGGCACTTCAACGACAGAGAAAAATATTGGCACACTTCAAAGGTACTTCATTAGAAAAAGGCAGTAGTCAAGGGACTCCTCAAAGACACTTCATGGACTTTGTCAATTTCATAACAAAAAATGAGGGACTTCAGAGACACTTCTGAGACTTTGTTTTTGTTCGGCATAATCCAAGGTACTCCTCAAAGACACTTCTTGGACTTTGTCAGTTCTTCAGCAAAACTTAGGGGACTTCAGAGACACTTCTGAGACTTTGTTTTTGTTCTGCATAATCTAAGGTACTCCTCCAGGGGCCGCGGAGCCGGGGGGGCTGGGGGGGCTTCAGCCCCCCCACTTTTCGGAGCTGTAATGTTATAAGCCCTATCTAGGGGCGACTTCAGCCCCCCCACTTTATGGTCGAGATAGGGGTCAGCCCCCCCACTTTTGAATATGCTCCGCGGCGCCTGTCCTCAAAGACACTTCTTGGACTTTGTCAGTTATATAGCATAACTTGGGGGACTTCCCCTTGCAAAAAATATCTTCTAGCATCCTATAAGATTTTGAAAAATCCTAAAGATTCTAAAAAATCATATGAGCTTCTAAAATATAAGAGTCTGAAAAATCCTATAAGATTCTGAAAAAATCCTATTATAGTAGATTCTGAAAAATCCTATAAGATTCAATCCAATAGGATTTTTAGATTATTGGAATTTTCCCACAAACTGTTACAGTAACATAACATTATAAATTAGAACTACATGTTTACAAGTTTCAGTTATATTAATTAGCTCTGGGAATAACCCATGCAGCTTAAAGTTGGCTGATTTGATTTCACTCAGTGACATCAAATCTCATTTCAATGAAACCACCAAACATCAGATTTGTACTTCACATTTCAAAATAGCTACAACTGTGTAAAATATTCACATGTGGTTACTGACATATTACTCAGAACTGTGAACATATTTTTGATATTTTAAAGTGATCAGTACTATGAGTTTCTATTTGAATAGAATAAAGACATTAATAACACCAGTCTCTCACATATTAGATAAGAAATCTTGTTGAATTCAGATTTTATAGTCATTCCAAATCCATGATTTTATAGTAAAATTGGACAAAATGGGAAAATATTTTTAGAAGAATCACTTCTAACATAATGTCAGCAACAAAAAAAATACTCATTATTAAGAATACTTTATATTATCCTCTTCATCATTATCACTAAGTATAATATATATAATTTCTGTTTCTAATAGTCTTTATATTCTGAACTGTCTTTGCCAAAATGAGTGGAGTTATCTGCCCTTGAAAATTTAATTGAACACTGGGGGCGCCACCAGACGATAACAATCAAAATGGCTGACCTCTCCAACTGCAGAAATCAGATGGATTTATTCCTGTTAAGCTAGAACTATGGAGGTTTGAAGAACTGTATTGCAGATGGTGATGATAGCAGCTAGTGATATGGTAAGTAACTTATAAATATAACTAAAATTTTTCTGTTTTTCATAACTTAATAAGCAAAGAACTGAGCTGAACAGTGATGTAGACCTGAGAGTGTCAGCTATTTATCAACAAGTTTCCCTTGACATATTAAAAAATTGATATTGGCCTCAATAAATATTTTGCTATATGGTCTGCAGGTTATTATAATGTACTCCACCTTATAATTGCAGTCAAATTTAATGGGTCATGTAACATGGCGAAATATCCATATCTCTGTCCCAATATCACTTCCAGATCTATCCAGGTTGATCAAGGCAGTGTGGATTAAATGCCATTGTTATGATTGGGTGAATTGTCAGCTTGGAAACATCAGGCTTGGGGACCTCATATGAAGATTGGCATGCACCCCTGGAGGAAATCCCCTGAGGGTGAGATTTTTATCACAAAACTGTTCAGTTCATGTCAAAACAGGTGGATTTAACTGGTTGGGGGGATGGTAGCTCTAAATAAATTATCTTGTTGTTTTGATTTTTTATTGATTCATAAATTGTATTGAATTTTTTCCTTGCAGAATGTAGAATATTCCCATACCAGATTTTTGACAAAATGGTAAAGAAATAAGTTTTAGAATATATTGATAATAAAATGTTAGCATTACCTGTTTTAGCTGTAATCAGAAAAAGTATTTAATCAATTATGATTAGACTTAATTTTTATCATTATAACAGGCTATATTTTCCTTGTCTATTGATTGCACTGCTCATATACCAAAGCTAAAGATCTTCACACTTCAATTGTACATTTTTACCCACATCTTGAGAAATGAGAACATTTCATTTCATACATTTATTTCATTTTAAAAATTTAAGAATACAATTTGTAGTTAATAAGCATTTATTTGTTATTTGAAGTCTTGCATGAAGATTTAGTTGAACCAGGAATTAAAAAAAGACAAATTATCAAAATCCACATGATTGTTTCTAATGGCTTCTTTGTCAATACTTTCATAATTCCAGAATACAGCTGCAACAAGGAACTCGGCTCACTTCAAGCAGCCACTCGACTGATGGGAAATTTAATGAGCACACCTACATGTAGGTATGGTTGATTTCTTCATAGTGTATATTGGCTAGAACATCACACAAACTGTTTATCTCCATTGTTGTATATCATGGAGTACTAAAGAAAGGATAATAGACATCTTCATCAATCTTTTGTAAATCGTAGGGATGTGTTCCATTCTTTACCCTTTATGGTAATCAACCTATTCAATCATCCTGAGTGTATTAAAAAAAACAAAAAAAAACTGGATTGCATGTCATATGGAACCATATATACAACTGATCAGGTTTTAATTATATGCATGTATTTTTGCCACAGGCCAAGAAGTTCACAATTCAGACTGGTGGGTTTCAGCGTTGGGTTACGTCCGAGTGGACCTCAGGGCAACTGAAGTAAACTATCCTTCGAAAGATCTGCTGCTTCAAGTTCAAGTTGGAAAAGAACACGGTCACCCTTGAATAATAATACTGCAATAAATTCTCATACCAAAGACTGCATGTAAATGCATACAAAAAAAAAGAACTGCTGTATTTTGTCTCAAGGATTTGTGCTAGCGGTTTATTGTAAATATTTTATGATGTACTGTTCTGTCTCACTCTGTATTTTCTCTGAATAAAACTTTCTGTGCTCAAATATATATTTGTGTATTCTTTTCTGGGAAAGTAAATATCTCGTGGCTTTACATACCTTTTCATCACATGGATTTGCTATGATACTAATAAGGTACTTCAAGAGCACTTCAGAAGTGCATATGAAAGGTATCCTTCTGTAGAAGAGTGGATGAAGTGACTTGCCATATAAGGACATTGAAGTGCCTCAAATATTCTAATTAGGTACTTCAAGAGCACTTCAGAAGTGCCTATGAAGGTTACCCTTCTGTGGAAGTGTCTATGAAGTGCCTTTGCAGTACCTAATTAAAATATTTGAGGCACACTTCATTGTGACTTCATTGTGACTTCATTGTGACTTCAATGCCCTTATATGGCATTGCTACAAAACAATACCCACACTGCAAGCACACTTCTGACTCTGAGCCTTGCACTTCAAGGTTGAAATATGGCCACACTTCAAAGTTACTTCAAAGTTACTTCAAAGACACTTCTGGACAGTAAGGGATGCGTTCAGAAAATGTTGATGTAGTAGGTGGGCTTATTTCATCCAATCAGTCTGATATCAGACATGGGCTTGCATCATTCAATTGCCCGGAAGCTTGAAAAATTTCACGCGTTTTCATCAAATATTTTGCGCGCTATGCGATTTTTGCTACATGTACCCCCATGAAAATACAACAGTTTTCGGCTAGCTAAAGCACACATCTGGACTTGGCGATCAGGTCCGGATTTGTAAAGATACCATAACAAACGCTATGATTAGTTCTTGAATGGATGACCCATATATTCCTACATATTCGGAAACCTGTTACTAGCGTGTTGGTCCTTCCATTGAATTATTGTCATTTTTGCGATACGATACTATTAAAAACGCTAATTTTCGGCAATTTTGTGAATTAAATTTGATTTTGCTAAAAAATCAGAAGCGTGAAACTATCGAATTTAGTTATATATTAACCAGGAATGTTTCCTCTACAAATAGATGCCAAAAAATGCCAATTCGAAAGGAGGACAATGCAAATAATATTACAAAATCTGTCCCCACCCCCCATGTCTGGCATATAAATTCAGGATGACCCTTCCGGTTTATGTCAGACGTTAGCCAGGGTCAAACGAATCTTTCTGTACCAGATATTGTATTATTATTGCAGGCATCAGAGTTCAGGTACTTCTCATAAACTTGACAATTATTTCAGGTTTCTGAGTTCCACTGAGAGTGAATAAATAGCCACTGATGCAGGTAAAAAAATCCAAAGATGGAGGATAATCCAGTTAAAACTAGTCTGTAATGTCTGTATCTGACAACTTAAGCATCCTCAGTCGGGTCTCTGATCATTCTGTTATACCGTGAGACTGATTGGATTATAGTGCTGATATCGGCCAGTTCATTTTGAGACAAATATGGACATTACAATGATCACACGTTCTCACCAGAAATCAGCATTTTCGACCATTTTAGCATTTCAGCAAGGCACCAGATGATGTAAATCCACAAAATACAAAAAAGAATCAATCCATTCAGTGTAACTTGAAAATATATCTTGGTCGTACAGACTTGAGACGGTAAACGGCTAATAAATGTCACGAATAGCCGATTTTAATCAGTAAAACCACACAACAAATATACCCCCTCCCCCTTAATAAAACGATTCCACCCGGCCTCAACCCCCACATTGAATGGAATCTTGCGAATTCCCACCAAACAATAGATAAGTTGAGCTACGATACCCAATTTAGCGGTGTATACCTTACCTAGAGTCCATTTTCCAACACAGTTTGGTCAAATGCGTTCAGAAAATGTTGATGTAGTAGGCATCAGACTCCTAAATAATTTACACGTTCGGCAGTATTAACAAAACTGTACCTCGCTGGTCCCCTAATCAATGTTAGACATTCATCTTTCGACAGGAAGTAGTTTATTTCAAGCGCTACAAGGTGACCAACTTCTTGTCAAACTTTTACCGTCAAAATTTTAAGCTGTGCGCGCCTCAACACATGAGGTGCTCATTTCGCTGTTTTCTCTGCCTGCTGAAATCAGTAAAACCACACAACAAATATAACCCCTCCCCCTTAATAAAACGATTCCACCGAGCCTCAACCCCCACATTGAATGGAATCTTGCGAATTCCCACCAAACAATAGATAAGTTGAGCTACGATACCCAATTTAGCGGTGTATACCTTACCTAGAGTCCATTTTCCAACACAGTTTGGTCAAATGCGTTCAGAAAATGTTGATGTAGTAGGTGGGCTTATTTCATCCAATCAGTCTGATATCAGGCATGGGCTTGCATCATTCAATTGCCCGGAAGCTTGGAAAAATTCAGGCGTTTTCATCAAATACTTTGTGCGCTATGCGATTTTTGCTACATGTACCCCCATGAAAATACAACAGTTTTCGGCTAGCTAAAGCACACATCTGGACTTGGCGATCAGATCCGGATTTGTAAAGATACCATAACAAACGCTATGATTAGTTCTTGAATGGATGACCCATATATTCCTACATATTCGGAAACCTGTTACTAGCGTGTTGGTCCTTTCATTGAATTATTGTCATTTTTGCGATACGATACTATTAAAAACGCTAATTTTCGGCAATTTTGTGAATTAAATTTGATTTTGCTAAAAAATCAGAAGCGTGTAACTATCGAATTTAGTTATATATTAACCAGGAATGTTTCCTCTACAAATAGATGCCAAAAAATGCCAATTCGAAAGGAGGACAATGCAAATAATATTACAAAATCTGTCCCCACCCCCCATGTCAGGCATATAAATTCAGCATGACCCTTCCGGTTTATGTCAGACGTTAGCCAGGGTCAAACGAATCTTTCTGTACCAGATTTTGTATTATTATTGCAGGCATCAGAGTTCAGGTACTTCTCATAAACTTGACAATTATTTCAGGTTTCTGAGTTCCACTGAGAGTGAATAAATAGCCACTGATGCAGGTAAAAAAATCCAAAGATGGAGGATAATCCAGTTAAAACTAGTCTGTAATGTCTGTATCTGACAACTTAAGCATCCTCAGTCGGGTCTCTGATCATTCTGTTATACCGTGAGACTGATTGGATTATAGTGCTGATATCGGCCAGTTCATTTTGAGACAAATATGGACATTACAATGATCACACGTTCTCACCAGAAATCAGCATTTTCGACCATTTTAGCATTTCAGCAAGGCACCAGATGATGTAAATCCACAAAATACAAAAAAGAATCAATCCATTCAGTGTAACTTGAAAATATATCTTGGTCGTACAGACTTGAGACGGTAAACGGCTAATAAATGTCCCGAATAGCCGATTTTAATCAGTAAAACCACACAACAAATATACCCCCTCCCCCTTAATAAAACGATTCCACCGAGCCTCAACCCCCACATTGAATGGAATCTTGCGAATTCCCACCAAACAATAGATAAGTTGAGCTACGATACCCAATTTAGCGGTGTATACCTTACCTAGAGTCCATTTTCCAACACAGTTTGGTCAAGTGCGTTCAGAAAATGTTGATGTAGTAGGCATCAGACTCCTAAATAATTTACACGTTCGGCAGTATTAACAAAACTGTACCTCGCTGGTCCCCTAATCAATGTTAGACATTCATCTTTCGACAGGAAGTAGTTTATTTCAAGCGCTACAAGGTGACCAACTTCTTGTCAAACTTTTACCGTCAAAATTTTAAGCTGTGCGCGCCTCAACACATGAGGTGCTCATTTCGCTGTTTTCTCTGCCTGCTGAAATCAGTAAAACCACACAACAAATATACCCCCTCCCCCTTAATAAAACGATTCCACCCGACCTCAACCCCCACATTGAATGGAATCTTGCGAATTCCCACCAAACAATAGATAAGTTGAGCTACGATACCCAATTTAGCGGTGTATACCTTACCTAGAGTCCATTTTCCAACACAGTTTGGTCAAATGCGTTCAGAAAATGTTGATGTAGTAGGTGGGCTTATTTCATCCAATCAGTCTGATATCAGACATGGGCTTGCATCATTCAATTGCCCGGAAGCTTGAAAAATTTCACGCGTTTTCATCAAATATTTTGCGCGCTATGCGATTTTTGCTACATGTACCCCCATGAAAATACAACAGTTTTCGGCTAGCTAAAGCACACATCTGGACTTGGCGATCAGGTCCGGATTTGTAAAGATACCATAACAAACGCTATGATTAGTTCTTGAATGGATGACCCATATATTCCTACATATTCGGAAACCTGTTACTAGCGTGTTGGTCCTTCCATTGAATTATTGTCATTTTTGCGATACGATACTATTAAAAACGCTAATTTTCGGCAATTTTGTGAATTAAATTTGATTTTGCTAAAAAATCAGAAGCGTGAAACTATCGAATTTAGTTATATATTAACCAGGAATGTTTCCTCTACAAATAGATGCCAAAAAATGCCAATTCGAAAGGAGGACAATGCAAATAATATTACAAAATCTGTCCCCACCCCCATGTCTGGCATATAAATTCAGGATGACCCTTCCGGTTTATGTCAGACGTTAGCCAGGGTCAAACGAATCTTTCTGTACCAGATATTGTATTATTATTGCAGGCATCAGAGTTCAGGTACTTCTCATAAACTTGACAATTATTTCAGGTTTCTGATTTCCACTGAGAGTGAATAAATAGCCACTGATGCAGGTAAAAAAATCCAAAGATGGAGGATAATCCAGTTAAAACTAGTCTGTAATGTCTGTATCTGACAACTTAAGCATCCTCAGTCGGGTCTCTGATCATTCTGTTATACCGTGAGACTGATTGGATTATAGTGCTGATATCGGCCAGTTCATTTTGAGACAAATATGGACATTACAATGATCACACGTTCTCACCAGAAATCAGCATTTTCGACCATTTTAGCATTTCAGCAAGGCACCAGATGATGTAAATCCACAAAATACAAAAAAGAATCAATCCATTCAGTGTAACTTGAAAATATATCTTGGTCGTACAGACTTGAGACGGTAAACGGCTAATAAATGTCACGAATAGCCGATTTTAATCAGTAAAACCACACAACAAATATACCCCCTCCCCCTTAATAAAACGATTCCACCCGACCCCAACCCCCACATTGAATGGAATCTTGCGAATTCCCACCAAACAATAGATAAGTTGAGCTACGATACCCAATTTAGCGGTGTATACCTTACCTAGAGTCCATTTTCCAACACAGTTTGGTCAAATGCGTTCAGAAAATGTTGATGTAGTAGGCATCAGACTCCTAAATAATTTACACGTTCGGCAGTATTAACAAAACTGTACCTCGCTGGTCCCCTAATCAATGTTAGACATTCATCTTTCGACAGGAAGTAGTTTATTTCAAGCGCTACAAGGTGACCAACTTCTTGTCAAACTTTTACCGTCAAAATTTTAAGCTGTGCGCGCCTCAACACATGAGGTGCTCATTTCGCTGTTTTCTCTGCCTGCTGAAATCAGTAAAACCACACAACAAATATACCCCCTCCCCCTTAATAAAACGATTCCACCGAGCCTCAACCCCCACATTGAATGGAATCTTGCGAATTCCCACCAAACAATAGATAAGTTGAGCTACGATACCCAATTTAGCGGTGTATACCTTACCTAGAGTCCATTTTCCAACACAGTTTGGTCAAATGCGTTCATAAAATGTTGATGTAGTAGGTGGGCTTATTTCATCCAATCAGTCTGATATCAGACATGGGCTTGCATCATTCAATTGCCCGGAAGCTTGAAAAATTTCACGCGTTTTCATCAAATATTTTGCGCGCTATGCGATTTTTGCTACATGTACCCCCATGAAAATACAACAGTTTTCGGCTAGCTAAAGCACACATCTGGACTTGGCGATCAGGTCCGGATTTGTAAAGATACCATAACAAACGCTATGATTAGTTCTTGAATGGATGACCCATATATTCCTACATATTCGGAAACCTGTTACTAGCGTGTTGGTCCTTCCATTGAATTATTGTCATTTTTGCGATACGATACTATTAAAAACGCTAATTTTCGGCAATTTTGTGAATTAAATTTGATTTTGCTAAAAAATCAGAAGCGTGAAACTATCGAATTTAGTTATATATTAACCAGGAATGTTTCCTCTACAAATAGATGCCAAAAAATGCCAATTCGAAAGGAGGACAATGCAAATAATATTACAAAATCTGTCCCCACCCCCCATGTCTGGCATATAAATTCAGGATGACCCTTCCGGTTTATGTCAGACGTTAGCCAGGGTCAAACGAATCTTTCTGTACCAGATATTGTATTATTATTGCAGGCATCAGAGTTCAGGTACTTCTCATAAACTTGACAATTATTTCAGGTTTCTGAGTTCCACTGAGAGTGAATAAATAGCCACTGATGCAGGTAAAAAAAATCCAAAGATGGAGGATAATCCAGTTAAAACTAGTCTGTAATGTCTGTATCTGACAACTTAAGCATCCTCAGTCGGGTCTCTGATCATTCTGTTATACCGTGAGACTGATTGGATTATAGTGCTGATATCGGCCAGTTCATTTTGAGACAAATATGGACATTACAATGATCACACGTTCTCACCAGAAATCAGCATTTTCGACCATTTTAGCATTTCAGCAAGGCACCAGATGATGTAAATCCACAAAATACAAAAAAGAATCAATCCATTCAGTGTAACTTGAAAATATATCTTGGTCGTACAGACTTGAGACGGTAAACGGCTAATAAATGTCACGAATAGCCGCCGATTTTAATCAGTAAAACCACACAACAAATATACCCCCTCCCCCTTAATAAAACGATTCCACCGAGCCTCAACCCCCACATTGAATGGAATCTTGCGAATTCCCACCAAACAATAGATAAGTTGAGCTACGATACCCAATTTAGCGGTGTATACCTTACCTAGAGTCCCTTTTCCAACACAGTTTGGTCAAATGCGTTCAGAAAATGTTGATGTAGTAGGCATCAGACTCCTAAATAATTTACACGTTCGGCAGTATTAACAAAACTGTACCTCGCTGGTCCCCTAATCAATGTTAGACATTCATCTTTCGACAGGAAGTAGTTTATTTCAAGCGCTACAAGGTGACCAACTTCTTGTCAAACTTTTACCGTCAAAATTTTAAGCTGTGCGCGCCTCAACACATGAGGTGCTCATTTCGCTGTTTTCTCTGCCTGCTGAAATCAGTAAAACCACACAACAAATATACCCCCTCCCCCTTAATAAAACGATTCCACCGAGCCTCAACCCCCACATTGAATGGAATCTTGCGAATTCCCACCAAACAATAGATAAGTTGAGCTACGATACCCAATTTAGCGGTGTATACCTTACCTAGAGTCCATTTTCCAACACAGTTTGGTCAAATGCGTTCATAAAATGTTGATGTAGTAGGTGGGCTTATTTCAATTTACACGTTCGGCAGTATTAACAAAACTGTACCTAGCTGGTTCCCTAATCAATGTTAGACATTCATCTTTCGACAGGAAGTAGTTTATTTCAAGCGCTACAAGGTGACCAACTTCTTGTCAAACTTTTACCGTCAAAATTTTAAGCTGTGCGCGCCTCAACACATGAGGTGCTCATTTCGCTGTTTTCTCTGCCTGCTGAAATCAGTAAAACCACACAACAAATATACCCCCTCCCCCTTAATAAAACGATTCCACCGAGCCTCAACCCCCACATTGAATGGAATCTTGCGAATTCCCACCAAACAATAGATAAGTTGAGCTACGATACCCAATTTAGCGGTGTATACCTTACCTAGAGTCCATTTTCCAACACAGTTTGGTCAAATGCGTTCAGAAAATGTTGATGTAGTAGGTGGGCTTATTTCATCCAATCAGTCTGATATCAGACATGGGCTTGCATCATTCAATTGCCCGGAAGCTTGAAAAATTTCACGCGTTTTCATCAAATATTTTGCGCGCTATGCGATTTTTGCTACATGTACCCCCATGAAAATACAACAGTTTTCGGCTAGCTAAAGCACACATCTGGACTTGGCGATCAGGTCCGGATTTGTATAGATACCATAACAAACGCTATGATTAGTTCTTGAATGGATGACCCATATATTCCTACATATTCGGAAACCTGTTACTAGCGTGTTGGTCCTTCCATTGAATTATTGTCATTTTTGCGATACGATACTATTAAAAACGCTAATTTTCGGCAATTTTGTGAATTAAATTTGATTTTGCTAAAAATCAGAAGCGTGAAACTATCGAATTTAGTTATATATTAACCAGGAATGTTTCCTCTACAAATAGATGCCAAAAAATGCCAATTCGAAAGGAGGACAATGCAAATAATATTACAAAATCTGTCCCCACCCCCCATGTCTGGCATATAAATTCAGGATGACCCTTCCGGTTTATGTCAGACGTTAGCCAGGGTCAAACGAATCTTTCTGTACCAGATATTGTATTATTATTGCAGGCATCAGAGTTCAGGTACTTCTCATAAACTTGACAATTATTTCAGGTTTCTGAGTTCCACTGAGAGTGAATAAATAGCCACTGATGCAGGTAAAAAATCCAAAGATGGAGGATAATCCAGTTAAAACTAGTCTGTAATGTCTGTATCTGACAACTTAAGCATCCTCAGTCGGGTCTCTGATCATTCTGTTATACCGTGAGACTGATTGGATTATAGTGCTGATATCGGCCAGTTCATTTTGAGACAAATATGGACATTACAATGATCACACGTTCTCACCAGAAATCAGCATTTTCGACCATTTTAGCATTTCAGCAAGGCACCAGATGATGTAAATCCACAAAATACAAAAAAGAATCAATCCATTCAGTGTAACTTGAAAATATATCTTGGTCGTACAGACTTGAGACGGTAAACGGCTAATAAATGTCACGAATAGCCGATTTTAATCAGTAAAACCACACAACAAATATACCCCCTCCCCCTTAATAAAACGATTGCACCGAGCCTCAACCCCCACATTGAATGGAATCTTGCGAATTCCCACCAAACAATAGATAAGTTGAGCTACGATACCCAATTTAGCGGTGTATACCTTACCTAGAGTCCATTTTCCAACACAGTTTGGTCAAATGCGTTCAGAAAATGTTGATGTAGTAGGCATCAGACTCCTAAATAATTTACACGTTCGGCAGTATTAACAAAACTGTACCTCGCTGGTCCCCTAATCAATGTTAGACATTCATCTTTCGACAGGAAGTAGTTTATTTCAAGCGCTACAAGGTGACCAACTTCTTGTCAAACTTTTACCGTCAAAATTTTAAGCTGTGCGCGCCTCAACACATGAGGTGCTCATTTCGCTGTTTTCTCTGCCTGCTGAAATCAGTAAAACCACACAACAAATATACCCCCTCCCCCTTAATAAAACGATTCCACCGAGCCTCAACCCCCACCTTGAATGGAAT